>JAPMOR010049586.1:141562-154154 GCA_026543865.1 Argiope aurantia | reverse complement strand
TTGGTTTATTTACTAGGAAAAAAAATCATCGAAGTAAGCTGGAAGGCAAAGTTAGATTCCTTTAAATCTAAGTTATTATCTGGCAGCATAAATTGTTGATGTTAGAAACAGTTAAATTTGAGCATGAAAATCACTTTTCAACCCCTAATATATAAAATATTGTAGTAATCTAAAAACTTCAAATTCAAAAGCTGTTCGTCTTATTGATGCGCTAAGTTGGATAATTAGATTTATTTTTCTACCTTCAATATTAAGAAAATTATAGCGAAATGAAAATTTCCACCTCCCATCATTTCCACCCTCTTTCAGTTAGATAAGCATTTATGAATTCCTTCGATATTTTTATACTTCTAACAGCATATTACAAGAAAGTATGATCATGTTTCATGTCTTCTGGTTTGTTTACAGAGAAAAATCTATTTAAACATCACTTTTTATCTTCTTTTATTATTTGCAAAACATTTTTTTTTTCAGATTAACTAATTATACTCCCTAAGACACTGCATTTGTAACATTTTAACCCTTTAATATTGACAAACACAAGTGTTTGTTTTTGGAAATATAAAGTTTTGGCTTTAATTCAAATATTTGTTACACTACTAATAATCTCGAATACATAAAATAATTGTCAAATATTAAAATATTTATTCTTCGATATTAGTGGCAAAAATGTAGCTATGTACAATTGTTTAATATGCTCTTGAATACGAACAATTTGTCATCTGTGAACAATAAGAATAAAGGAATGAGTTTAAAATGATTGTTCAGCAACATTGATATGTTTAAATCTCAAAACTCATTACAGTAAAAAAAACCGAAAGACGTTTTATAATAAATACAATTCTTTATTAATAATTGTTATCTTTAATTATAATTGAATCTAAACTAAATTTCAGTCACTTATAGTAATTAATGAATCTTAAATTAATGTAGTTATTACTAATCCACAGTAAAGAAAAAGACATGTTAATCGCACATCGTTCCTAACCATTACAATACGACAACGACATCGAGTCAAAGGAACGTAGTGTTACTGTTTTGCAGCGAAATCTGCTCTCCAATTTTTAGTTTTTCAAGTTACTTCTCTCTGCTCCTTCAGCTTATGCCTATCTGAAGAAAGTTCCGAGCTTTGTTCAGTTTACCCTCAATAAGTTGGTTTCAGACTAGCGAATCTGTGAACTGTCTCTGTTCCTTCCCTGCTCCTGGTCTTTCAGCTTATGCCTGTCTGAAGAAAGTTTCGAACTCTGTTCACTTTACCCTAAATAAGTTGGTTTCAGACTTGCGAATCTGCGAACTGTCTCTGTTCCTTCCTTTAAATTACATTTCACAGTCACGAAAAAAGAACTGCTCATGTCATCTAACTCATGTTGTCATCATGCCGTAATGCAATTTTCATACGAGATTAGCTATGAATCCAAAATGATGTAGTGTACGATAATTATATAAATCATGTGTAGTGATAAAACTTTACGTCATAATGTTCATATAAAACGAGCTACGATCACCAAAATGATACAATGCAAGCTATCGCAAGCCGTGAAGTAGCATTACATTATTATTCTCATTCGAGATTGGCTACGAGTTCTTAAAATCTGCGTAAAATCACGTAATTATTGTCATTTGATAAATCACATAATGCATGTGATTATATGCCACGATATATGTCATAATTTTCTTACGAGAAGAGCTATGAATTCCAAAACCTTATCTTGACTGAATCTTTTTTATTTTCAATCAAGATGAACTATGAATTCCAATAATATTATAATGCACATTCTTGTATGTCATGATGTAATAACATGTTATAATTGCCTAACAAGATGAGCTATGAATTATAAAATCATATAATAAGAATTGTCATATGCTGGGATACAATATTACGTCATAATTTTCATACAAGATGTGTCATGAATTCCAAAATTGCATGCCATATCATTTGTCGATTTTGAACATTAAATATGTATCACATGGAACTGGTATGAACACAATAATATGAACTATGATAATATAATGATTCAATCATCTCATTGAAACTATAAGCTACATGTTTTAGTCTTAAACAGGAATTATAACGAAAATCCATAATTACATATTTACAATCCAGATTTCACCTTAATTATGATTTGCTTTCAAGACTTTAATCAATTCCTTAAGCCTCGGAAAAAAAACCGATATGTCAATATGAACGTTTCTTGCCTTGAATTCTTAATCACATCCGAATCATCACAAGAAATGTAATTAATTCCTTAAGCTTCGAAATGATTCATTTCTAATCAAGTTTAAAAAAACATCACTTCAAAGTTTTTTTTTAGTCAATTGAAATTTTATTCTACAAAAATAATTTGTTTACAAAATTGCTGCCATGAAAATTAAGAAAAATAAAAGAAAGAAAATTATAAAGGTTCTATGCGTTCGCTGGCTTGCCTGGTTTATCATACACTAATAGTACTTACCGAGTAAAGCATGGATTTTTTTTGTGATTCCAGTGACCTCGAAACAATGGAAGAAACGCTGAAGTTGTTCCCCGACTTCCACGAAAGCTAATAACTGGAGCTACAAAACAGTCCTTACGATCACATGACTTCCTCCCGTTTTTTCACTTTTTCTCCCAAAACTTAATTCTTTATTTTCGGAACTTTTCTGCATGTAAAAGAAAGAAAAACTTTTGAAAGTGTCGCATAAGAGACTTATAACGGCTACTTGCATGTAACTAACTCAGGATGCATTTCTTCAGCGTACAAAAGAATCTTTGAAAAAGAAGAAAAAAGTTAAAACACATTTCTTTCTTTTTCTTTTAAGATGTCCTCGGAAAAGGAGATGTTTTTAATGATAAAAACTGAAATGAGACTCATCATGTAGTGAAGTAATTTTTAATGTGGTTGAAGTTGTGAGAAACATTTACTAGCAGTAAGATAGAAAAAATTAAACTTTTGTTTAAAAAAATAACATAGGGTAAAGTAACATTTAAATAAAATAGGGTATGAAAGATAATTATAAAAATTTGTAGAATGTTTAAAATTCAAGTAAAGTTTAGAAAATAGATTTGAAAAAATAGGAAATGTTGTGGAATTTTTTTCACTTACAATATGAATATTTTTAGTTCAACTCCAACTATTTCAGTTATTAATGTTGTATATTCAGCTTTTATTCATGGGATTTCACTGTTACAAAGAAAAAAATATTATATTGAAAATCAAAATTTAAGAGATCAAAAATATATATAAAAACCAGAAGGAAGGATCTCCACAAAACTTTCTCACATGTTCTGTAATAAACTTATTGTCCCAGAGAACACCTTACATGGCATTGGTGTACAACAGTTACGAAATATTAACTTTTTTCGCGAATTTAATATTTTTAATCTATTGTGACATCCTAGGTGACATCCTTGTAGTCAAAAAATCCTATACCAAATTTTATATATTTAAGTCTTTACGTTTTTGAATTGACGCTTTTACTGGTTTCTGAAAAGCACATGCCTAAAGACGGCCAATTCCTAGTTAAATTTGTTCTAAATTTGATAGATACCTGCAATGTAAATGTTAAATCTATGTACTAAATTTTGTCTATATAGCTCTCTTCATTTTGTAATTATCGTGTTATATTTTATACAAACAGCGGGACAAACGGACTTCCTCAGAACAGATCTGACTCAAATTTGTTAGAAGTCTGAAAATTTGGTGTAAAAACAGTATATCAAATTTGAACAGTCTAGCACAAAATGTTTTTGAGTTATCTTTGTCACTAAACAGATAGATAAGAATTTTCTATGAATGCGTTTTTCGAAAGGAAAGTCTAATCACGTGGAGATTCGTCAAAATTTGGAGTTCGAATTTTTTGACGATTACTATACTTTATCTATACTACATGTATGAGAAAGCAAAAAGTGTTTAAATAAAGTATTTTGCTTAATATACACAAACCGTCTGAGAACGAAGCCAGAGATTTCCTTGCTTGGTAAAGTTAAGAAACTATGAAAGTTTAATGTAATCAGTCACTCTGAACTATCAGAGTCTCATTAGATACTGTTACGAATGTATACAATCAGAAAGGGCATGAATATATACATTGTCATTTCTATGCCTTCTAAAAACTTTTTTAAAACCGACTTTTAACAAAGAACATGTTTTATTGTTAAAAACTGGTAACTATATAACGAAATAGTATGCTAAAGTGGTCTTCCACTCCTGAAGTGATCATTAATATAGAAGTCGGTCTACGTTATTAACACGATATTTTGAATGCAATCGTTTGTCTATCAACATCCAAATCATTTTTCTTGGTGAAATATATCGGTCATCTTATACATCAGATATTAATCCATTCGAATTAAGTCTTTGTAATTATATGTAAGATTTAGTTTACTATAAGCAATTGGAAAATTGTATGAGCCTCAAAAATGTTATAGCTAACTCATTGGTAAGCACAAACAAAAAGCAACGCATGAATGTGTATTTGAAAAGTTTTTGATTTGGTTGTGCTATTCGGTTACCTCTGAAATTTTTGACTATGAAATCATTATTAATCAGATTTATTCACTATTTTCGTTTCAATTTTTTTAAATGTAGCAATATTAAGAAATATAGCAATATTAAAAATGTAGTAGAATTAAAAAAATATAGCAATATTAAAAATGTTGTAGAATTAAAAAAATATAGCAATATTAAAAATGTTGTAGAATTAAAAAAATATAGCAATATTAAAAGTGTTGTAGAATTAAAAAAATATAGCAATATTAAATATGTAACAATATCAAGAATACAAGAAAACCTTTTTTTCATTTCAATGTCGTCGATCAATTAAACCTTACATTACATTTTCACATGAAGTCATCAATATCAATAAGATAATATCCCCTTAATATCTTGAGTAAATATCCTGAGTATCCCCTCAGTATCCTGATAATATCCTGAGTAAAACAAATTACCTCTGGACCAATGTGAACTGCTCAAAGGAATAAATATTTTTTTAATTGGGAAAATTATAAGATGTGACGTCTTTTTTTTTTAAACTTTTCTTCTTAAATAACTCCTTCGTTACTTCCATACTTGTGTCAGCCCTGTTACAGAAATATCCTGCTCATTATTTTTAAATATTTTTTTAAACTAGAGAATAAAATTCAGTCAAAACATGCAAAATGTCATGAGATGTAAACATGAATGAGAAAGTAATATAGAAACTTATAATGACTTTGCATCAGGAAGACGTGTTGAATTTTAAGTATTCAAACTTAAAGATAGATATCCGATAGATGAATTCATATCCATCATTATACAGTAACAGCATATAAAATAAAATGGGAGATTTTTCAAAACAAATATACAATATTCTTTTATGAAAATGTAAACAAATTCTTTCAATTTAGCTTCATTTTCAATGCCACGCTACAGTGTTAATTTCTTATATTCAAATATTTTTTATTGAAAAGCATAATCGTCCACTTACTGTTCGTTTCAGTATTCTGAGACGACCATTTTTCGACGATTCTATCTCATTAAGGGGAGAGACGTGGATGGATGAGCGCTTTTCCGGAACTCTTCGTCATTCTTTGACCTTGATTTTTGCCCTCTTAGATATTTTTTGTTCCATTTTTTTTCACGTGTATGTGAATATCGCGTCGTTTCTGCCCGTTTTATTTTAATTCAGTCTGAATGTAATCCGAGTATATTTTATTGTTAAATGTAAACATCCCCTCTTTTCATCTTTCATGTCACCTCTATTTTGACGAATTAAACCCATCCTAACGCATGCGCAAAAGCGCGGAGGGTTTTAGAATCCGTTGTCAAGCGATATGTGGAGCGTCTAGTTTTACTTTGCTCTAAGAGGGTGCAAATTCATGAGATCAGATGCAAAAGATCGCTATGATCTCACCAAGCATTCGATGATTTAGCACTTAACACCAATTTTTTCAAGAGTAAAATCTGATATTAATGATAAAAGTAAATAAAAATAAAATGCTATTTTGTTATACATTCAAAACAGTTATCTTTAATTATGTAGAGCGCTAATTTGAATTATTATTTACTAAAATTCCAAACTTAATTTTTCTTTGTGGAACACATTACTCCCATTCAAACGATAAAATCCTTTAAAATGTTCAGAATCGAAAAGAAAAATAGCAATCATTCATGCGATAGTATTTAAAATCGAACGCAGTTAGAAAATAGACATTCATACGTAAACAAAATTTGAGATATAAATGTTTCCGCAAAAAAAAAAAAAAAAAAAAAAAAAATGTAGCAATTTTTTTATGATAACTATTGTAATATATAAATATAATATAAGAATAATGAAAATATTTTTTAAATATTTGTAATAGTGTAATAGAGTACTGAAAAAGTAGAAATTATTGTTTTATAAGCGTTTTCTACTTTTTAATCTTTGAATTTCAATATTATAAACATTAAGGAATATTTTAATTAATCCTTTTTTTAAATTTTCTCAGAGATAACAGCACTTCCAGAAGCTAAAAATTGTGTTCAATTAACCTATAAGTTAGCAGCTAAGATCTCAAAAAATTAAAATAATGTATTATGATTGAGAATAAGTAAGGACATATCACCCCAAAATTCTAATACATCAGAGAATGAAAAAAAAAAAAGGAACAGTAATAAAATTACTTTTTTACAAATATGAAACAAGTCAAGTTTAATAAAAAAAAAACATAACACCTAATCTTCTATACTATGAGCTAGATATTAAACATTTTTTTCCCCTTCCCATAGCAAAATTCTGTAATCCTTTGTAAAATTTACTGTGGAGAAGCCCAAATTCCTAAAATGGCGATTAATTTCCGATTATATAACTATACCAGATTTCATATATAATGACTATAAATTTCCCAAATAATTTTATCCTAGTAAATCCTTTGAATTTCTATGTTTCTGTAACTTTCTTTTTTATATAACATACGAAAAAGAGTTATGAAAATTGCTATTATATTTATGGAACTTATTAAATGAAAATTTCTTTCTTTAAAATATTTATTTTTTTCTCCCCAATACTTCTCTACAAATACGAGTTTGGCACGTTAATTTAAGTATCAAAACTTGTCAAAGCGTGTAAAATTTCACGCAAACGAAGCCAAATTTTCCAAGCATCCTGCTTCAAATTACCTGTAATCAGACAACAGAGCAGAGTTGATGATAACTCTTCAAATAACGCACTTCCCATAAATTACACATGATGCGTAAAGTAATATGAGCTTAACTATTGTACTATTCTATTTCTATCCTTAAATTTCATGCAGTACCATAGCACCTGAAAATAACACATGACCATCTCCTAAACGCAATCTTGGATTTCAAAAAACCATGGCTTTTCCATTCACATGCAAATAATGGCGGGTAATTTGGCGATCTTTACTTGATCATTGGCGTGGATTTTAATGGAGATATAACGTGTGACTAAATCCACGTGTGAAACCATTGTTTCGAGTCTTTGGCGTGAAATTATTGCACGGGGCGGATTACTAACTGTTGTGGCGCTGTGTAATTTACCTTGCCGAATAATTTCCTCTCTCACTTTGTGCCTTCGACGTGTGGGGATTTGTCACGCGTTTGTGGTTTATTTAAGCACATTACATTATGTATTACTTTTTATTTACAAAAAAAAGTAATATTTTCTATAGAAAAACTCTTTTTTTTCCCGTCCGAAACGTATAATTTTGTTTCTTTAAATGCTCGATTACCTTTCAAAGATAAAGGCTGTGAAAAAAAAAAAAAAAAAAAAAAAAAGAATCCTTACACGATTGGACTTTGAGAAATCTTCGTGCTACAATGTAACTTGGCAGAATTATATTTTGGCTTTTGTTTATTTTATGTAAAAAAGTAACAATTTAATGATATAAAATCACCCAAGGAAATTTTCTTTAGCACATCATGAGATGTTATTTGGAATCTTTCTGCTAAAGCGATTTCCAAATTTCCGAGGATTTATGGCGTAGCCCCATTATTTACATAGCAAGCTTTGTTTTAATCAATAATATTATAAATTTTAAATAAAAACAAATATGAAATATATAAAGGGTGAGGCATAAAAGCTCGGACAAAGTTATTACTTCATAGAATAGAAATTAATTAATTTCTTTTTAATTTTTGTTTCCTTTTTGTATACCACTTCAATTACAACATACTTTATAAAGTATCTTTTAGTTTACGTATTGTTTTTTGGCTTTTTTAAAATGCCAAGCAAAAGATATGCTATTTTAGAATTGTAAAGCGATATTATCAAGTCGTTCGTTTGCTTAATATGCCTCGGTAAACAGTGTCTGATGCAATCTATCGTTTCAAAGAACTTTCTATCGTTTCAAGAAATTTTTAAAGTCCAGGAAGTGAATGAAAACGCATGGTGAACAGTTTCAATAACTGTAAGGTTATCCAAAAGCGAGTTCAATGAAATTGGAGAGTTCCCACGAGAAAGATCGCTCGTGAACTGGGAATAAGCCACCGATCAGTGCAACGAATGGCAAAAACAGAGCTTGGAGTAAAGCCGTACAAGATCCAAAAAGTTCAGCTTCTCACTGAAGAAAACAAACTCGTGCGGCTCCAAAACGTTTTGAGACGGGTCGCAAGTCAGCGCTGAGAGAAATTTCTTTTCACTAATGCGAAACTCTTTATCGTCCAAAAGCTCAGAACTCCTAGAACTCCTCAGAAACTCAGAACTTCTCTTCAGCAATTGTCAAACATCGCAAAACTCCAAAGTCGGTCATTGTTTGGGGCGGAATTTGCGCAAGCGGCAAAGCATCTCTGTTTTTTTGTGAATGAGGGCTTTAAAATAAATCAAAAAGTGTACAAACGGGATATTATAGCATCTGTCGTATTTCCGTGAGCCAAAACGCCCTTCGGCAATGTAAAGTGGGAGTTTTGAAAAGACTCCGCAGCAGCTCACAAGACTGAAAAGACAGAAGAGCAAGTGACAGTGATGTAAGGCGAATTTTCCGGATGTGATATCATCTAGAGAATAGGCACAATACTCACCGAATATCAATCTCATGATTACAGTGTATGGTCCATCTTAGAGTCTAGAACTTGCATTAAACGACATAAAAGTTTGGATTCTCTAAAGCAGTGGCTTCGACGGGAATGGGATAGATTAAAGGTAGAAGACTTGTGGCCTATTGCTGAGAATTTCAATAAGCGTCTGCACCTCTGCATCACTGAGAAAAACGGCCACTTTGAAACAAATTAAATTTATTTATTAGTAAAATTCTACTCTTAGTATTATTTGTTATATTTAGTTAATTTATTTATTTTTAATCAAGTTATATTAAAAATTGTTTGTCCAGGTTTTTCTGCTTAACCCTGCATTGTAAAATATTATAAATAAGAATATGTTCTTTCAAATTAAAAGATATATTAAATTAAAAGATATATTTCAGGTTAAATTCCAATTGCAACATTACTTTTCTTTACAAAATAGGCATATACTAAGCTGTTGGTCCGATTTAAAAATAGTGTGTTGATCACAAAAGTTACAATTTTTAAGAGCCGTTTCTCACTAGAGTTAAGGATCTTAATAAACTTTTTGCAGCTCCAAAGCATCTGCTACAATTTCTTGTGGTTATCCGGAATGCCTCCGGAACGTTCTTAGATCGTTGGCACGATCTCTGCAAACTTGGCGGGAAATCGGACACTATTCTTACATTTTATAAACTATCTTATTGATTATACACCAATAATTTCAAATAAAACTTTAAAATAATGGCATTACGAAAGACGAATCATTATATCCAGATGGAAAATGAAATTTAAAAAAAATGGAAAATGAAATAAAATAATAAATAAATAAATAAAAATTTTCATTCATGAGTTAATTTGATAGATCCCATCCTCCATTAATAGTATAATAAGGCTCAGAAGAATCTCATATCCGATAATAACGCTCAGAAGTATCAATCATAAGAAGCAGTTTAGTTCTGTACTTTAATTTAACCATAATATGAACTATAATTAATTTTTAAAAAGGCAGCTAATATACTCATTATTAACGAATTGCTCTCTACTGGAGGTTTCATTGCCTTTTCTCCAAATGAAACAAAAATGGCCATCTTATTCTAAACGTGTTTCAATAAGGCACCTTATATATTCAAATAAAATACATAAGGTGACTGACACCTTATGTATTCTTCATCAGATTTTACCAAGATGACGCAAGGTCGCTTTGACCTACAGAAACTATCACACTTTTACTTCCTCATCATATTCTTGTGTCATAGATAAATCTAGCTATGGTAGAACCAGAAGAGATATTACCAGATAGAACCAGAAGGGAAGGGACAATTACCACCTGATTCATTAACATTTCACTTTAAATTAATTACAAACAAGCATCCTACAAGATTTAATATAGAGATTTTTACATAAAATGGCATACTGTTCTAAATTCTCATGCTTTGTAGCTCCGATTTCCAGAACTCTAATCCCTTCAATCATTTCCAAATCACATCTTTGACGTTGTTCGATCAACCAAATTCAGAGGGAATGTACTACTATGAGTTAATGTGTATATCCCCTCATAATATCCCTTTTTACCTCATTCTATCCCTTTTAATGCTTATTATAAACCAACTCTGACTCATGACAAAATGCAGGGATTGATCCGTGAGATAGAATAATACTTTAGAAACTTTCATGCCATAGCAAATGCGCTGTTAACAAGTATAAGCTCGTGATATAAGTTGCTATGACCTACCTTCCTCACTTTCTGGCTTAAGAATCGTTAGTCTGAGATTCTGTCATCAAATCGCAATTAATTTGTTAAAATCTGCTAAATACGGATAAATGTCAATCACACAAATTTGATGAGGAATTGTGAGTAGGCTTGCTATTTTACAAAATGCAATATCACTTTTAGATTGAAATACCTATGGTGAAATTAACCTTAGCATACGTCTGAACATATCATATAGAACCGTAATTCAGGTAGATGGACAGGGAAAGGTATCCTGCCCTTCTCCAGAATAATTGAAAATATGATTCATTTCAGTCATTTGTGAAGCTATCCATTCTTCTTTTTCCTCATTGTCCCATATCCTTTCAACAGTGTAATAAACGTCTTGATAATAATGTAGCGAAGTATGAGTTGAAGCTTTTTATCTTTCTTTAATAGAATTAAATCTTATCTTCGAATGCTGCGAATATTGAAATCAGAATAAAAAAAATATTGGAGGATGACAAATAAAAAGGATGTTCATACTACAAACAGAAACATTATTCAGATACAATATACCGTCACGAATATAAGGATGGCTCTCCAAAATCTATCGTCAAAGCAGTTAAGTTTCAGAATTGGCAAGGTGTGGAACGGCAGATTTGATATCTAAACCATATGGATTCTCATCACTCTATTTCCATTGCACCATTTGGAATATGAGAGAATGCGGGATTGAAACTTGGAATACAAGAGGTGAATACAGAAGGATGGATGGGGATTTGCAATATACTTTAGCAAAACTTTCAAAGGAGTGGTTAAAGTGAATTTGATTTTGAATGGTGTTGAATGAAAACTCAAATGAATTGGCATAAAAATTGGCACTCCATTGGCATAGAGTAACTGCGAATGGTCATGTTTAAGAAGGGATAGGCTAATGGGTTAAAAATAGTACCAGATTATAAGGTAGAGGACAAACCAATTTTGCATCTTTACCAACCGTGTTTTTGAATTTGTACCATCCAAACAGCGAGATTTATATATGAAATGACAGATTCCAAAAACTTTAAAAGAAGTAGAGACCAATCTACTTTTGATGAGCTATAGACTACACTTTAATTTTATATGCTTTCGTCTTGTAATAAAAAGTCATGAGTTCTCTGCCATTCAGTAATTGAATCCCTTTATAAATGTAGATATTAATTCTGTGAAACGAAAACTTCTATAGGTCCATGATTTTGAGAAATGACGACATATATACCATCAGCAAATTACCTAGCCTGAACTTTTGCTACCATGGTAACTATATTAATATTTTTTAGTGCATAGCAGAAATTCAAAAAATTATTAATAACAATCTTTAAAAAAAAAGTTTCTGTGTTTGCTTGTACATATCAAAAATTTTAAGCCCACTTAATGCATTTACACAAATGTGAAAAATACGTGTGCTTAATTATTTAAAAAACATCATTTTATAATTATGTCAAAATTTCTGGTAAAGAGATAAATATTTACATATTATTTAAACTTTATATTTTGTCGACAATTAAACCTCTGTTGTCATAATTATTTTTTTTTCTAGATTATGGAATAAAGGAGTGCATACAAGTTTAAGCTAAACCACAGATTTTCAACGAATATTCATCAGCAGAAAAGCAGGGAATGGCACTCTATCCTCCAACATCCATATAAGAATGAGATTTTGGAGGCACAAGAGCTATATATTTGAATCCTATGTTTATCTTATGAGAAAGGGATAGTTGTTTCTAATTTCATTGCTATATAACATCATTAGTCCACATAACGTTCTTTTGGATAAAGAAGTAAGGAAATTAGCTGGTGAATTGGCTTTACATATCTCCAGATCTAAACCTATAGAATAGATCTGGAATGCTTTTGGAAATGCTGTTGTAATGAATCTGGAATGATTACCACATGGATT
>JAPMOR010049586.1:123285-139403 GCA_026543865.1 Argiope aurantia | reverse complement strand
CAGTAGTTTGAATAGTTCTCTGAGCTTATAGTGGTATTAAATTCCTCATTTATAATTTTTGCCAAAAAAAAATATTTGTATAATTCACTTCCAAACAGAATATTCGAAGTCATAAAAGCTAATGGAAAGAGTATTCCTTACTAAAGCCGCTTAAATTTTGTTCTTTTTATAACTGTCTTTCTACTTTTTTTGCACTGTTTCAAATGAATGAAACCATTTTTATTGTCATTTATACTTTATTTTTGAATATCATGGTAATGATACTAATATTTTTTCGGTGAATGAT
Source organism: Argiope aurantia (assembly GCA_026543865.1). NCBI lineage: Eukaryota > Metazoa > Arthropoda > Arachnida > Araneae > Araneidae > Argiope > Argiope aurantia. Next base: position 139,117 of record JAPMOR010049586.1, on the reverse strand, counting down.
CAAAAAAATAATTCTTATAAAAATGATTGCAGTAAAAATAAAAAATCTTTATTACTTTTTTAAAAAACCAGTGTCTTTCTACATTTTTTACGTAATGTATGTCAATCAAAATGTGATGTTTATAAATATAATTGTTGAAGAAGTCATTTTAAGAACAAGTTACAAAAACTGCTAAATTAAAATTTATAGCAGCCTATAATCCCATGGGCTTAGCGGGCTACAATATTTTAAAACACAGATTTTTTTGCAGTGATTTAGCATTTCCCAACTTTGTGGCTAGTTATATATCTTTCTTTTAAAAATAGAGATATTTGAAATTGAAACAAAATCGCATCAACAGAAAAAAATAAAGATTCTATTGAATGTCATAAAAGTATTATTCAAAGAAAAAACATAAGATTCATGAATTGATGCTAAATTTTCTAATAATCTATAAATTATCAATGTTTAACAATAGTTTATTAATTATAAAAACACTTTCTGTCGTTAAAACTAAACGGCTAGCATACATGATAATAATGTTTGATTTGAAAATCGAAAGAAACTGAATACAGACAGCGTCAAACCACAATTCAATAACTGATGACATCAACGAAACAAATCAATATTTACTTCAAAACTTCACTACTCGGCTCTTTGAGGTGGCTTGAAGCCATCGATTTCATTCTCTCCCAAGCTTCGGTAGCGCAGAAGGCAGCGCGTCAGTCTCATAATCGTTTTCTCCAGAGTAATCTGAAGGTCGTGAGTTCGATCCTCACCCGGGGCAGTTTGTCTTTTTCTCTCTATAGCATTTTTTTTTTAAGCTAGCAAAATGTGACGAGGTATCGCTAAAACTAAATGGTTAACATACATTATTATAAAGTTTGATTTGAAAATCGAAAGAAACCGAATACAGACAGCGCCAAACCACAATTCAATAACTGATGTCATCAACGAAACAAATCAATATTTACTTCACTACTGGGCTGTTTGAGGTGGCTTGAAGCCATCGATTTCATTCCCTGCAAAGCCTTGATAGCGCAGAAGGCAGCGCGTCAGCCTCATAAACATTCTCTCAGGAGTAATCGGAAAGTCGAGAGTTCGATCCTCAACCCGGGGCAGTTTGCATTTTGCTCTCTATAGCATTTTTTTTTTTTTTTTTTTTTTTAAGCTAGCAACATGTGACGACGTATATGATTGTGGTTCGGGATGATTTTTTTTTTTTGAAAAACGTTCGAAAATAGTTATGTTTTTGAATATTTCCATAATATATGTATTAAAAAAATATCTATGAAACGAAATGTACCAGTTAAGTGGCAATTTTTTTTTAATTAGGAAAACAGAGCAGTTTTTTTTTTTTTTGGTTAAAAAGAAAAATAAAGTTTTATCAAATTATATTTACAGTTTATTTATTATTTAGAGGTTTATCAAATGATTTGATGGAAATTTCGAAAATAACTTAAAAGAAATATCATCTAGTTCCTGAACTAAAATGTAAGCTGTGTTTCTATTTATTCTTTAAATATTAGAGTTCGATTCGTAAATAGTAATATAAATATTAACATTAATAATTTTCATTTTTTTTTCACATTGTGAAGCACCAAACAAATACAAATGAATAGATTACTTATTCTCGAGTTCAGGAACTGCAAAACATATTGAGGAATCGTTACAGAAAATTTGAACGAAAAATATGCATTAGACTTTAATTTACGAAGTTTTCTGTAAGAAAATTCTATCAAAGACTATAATTTGTAAAAATTTCATCTAAATATGTAAAATAGCATTAAAACCTATGTAAATACAAGTATAAAAATCATTATAACTTCCCGAAAAACAGTCTTGTAAACAAAATTCTAATGGTTTCATTAAGAAACCTCTTCAAATATTCTTAAATAAAAAAATACATAATTTCTCAAAAAATCAACTTTTAAAGGTAATCACTTTCCTTAAGTGATAAGACTGAAGATATTCATTAGACTTTCCTTAAGACTGAAAGCTCTAATTTATTTAAATTTAATAAGATACATTTAAGAATGCGCCCGAAATGCAATATTTTTTTTCAACTCTAGTTATAGATATAAAGCATCAAATATTAATATCACATTCCCGAATTAAAAACAAAGCTATCGTAATCTGATGAACAAGCAAAAAATAATTTTAAAAAATATAAAAATATATATAAATAAATAAAAAAAATAACCTGAAATACTAATTAAAATGATGATATTCGTGACATTAGAGTTCAGGACTTTGAATTCTAATATACGAGTTCAAATCTCGGTGTAACCTCTTTGTTTCCTAATTTAAGATTTACATATTAATAAATAAATTAATAATCTATATGTATGCTAATTCTTACGGCCGGGATAGCCTGTTTGGCAGGGCGTTGGAATCGCGTCCCTTGGGTTGCGAGTTCGAACCCAGACACCTGAAGGCTCTTCGCGTATGTACGTGTGTGTGTGTGTGTAGTGGCTGGCGCACGTATGAATCTGTCGTAGTCGCATAGCCCTCCATGTCGAGAATAATACCACTGTGGGCACTGGATCGGGGTGATCGTTCTCTGATTCAGGTCTCAATTGCGATTTGTGAATAAAATGCGTGAATGAAGTCCACCCGGTAAAAAGACATGTGACGTGTGTGTAGCTAAGTCGCACTGTTAGCCCTAGATGGCGCTACTGAAAAAACAAGAGCCACATTCCTGACTTAAAATCGCTGACTTCTAAAGTCAGTGGGCTTATGTATGACTAGTGCCATTAGAAACAACAACATATCAACTTTTATAAATTATTATATTCTTGGAACTCACCTTCATATACTCTCATGTAATTTCGTATGCTGCATAATCTAAAAATGTGAGATGAAAAAGAGGAACATGCTTTTTTTTATCCAACTATTTAACGTATGAAATATTTCAATTAATTCATTTTAATACTTTTAGTTATAAATATGTTTAATTCTTATCTTTCTTTATTTGCACATACTAGAAATATTGTATGAAAAAGAGAGAACCGATATGAATTTTGTACAGACGCACACCAAGAGTATGATTTATTTTAACTGAAAGTTTTTTTGTTATAAATAGAAGATTATTATTGTAAGATGCAAACAAAAAACAAAAACAAACAAAATTCTAGGGCAAAGGATTTCGTAAAATTTGTTTTTCAGGTGAACCATCTTACGTAGATTTAATAATCATACTCCCAATCATTTAGTACAATTTGTAATGTAGTAGAAGTCATATTCCCAATCATCTAGTACATTACAATTTGTAATGTAGTAGAAATCATATTCCCAATCATCTAGTACATTACAATTTGTAATGTAGTAGAAATCATACTCCCAATCATTTAGTACATTACAATTTGTAATGTAGTAGAAGTCATATTCCCAATCATCTAGTGCATTACAATTTGTAATGTAGTAGAAATTATATTCCCAATCATCTAGTATATTACAATTTGTAATGTAGTAGACAATTTACACTACAAATTCCGTTACAATAACACAATTCTTTTACATTTACTTCATTCATAAATTACTTGATAAACTGTTCAGAATTATTAGATCAAGATAGATTTGTAAGTCATATTACTCTTGATAACTAAACAATCAATGTTATTTTCGATTACCTTTAGTTTTTTTAAATTCAGCTGCAATATTAGAATCGTACGAAAATAAAGTAAACTGCAGATCAGAAGTTTTTTAAAAGCATAAATTAAAAATTTTACATAAGAGTTTTACATGATATAACATAAAAATAAAGCGGAAAAACTAAAAGTTTCAAAGCAATAAAACCTACTTTTACCACATATTTTCTTAAATACTGTACCAATAAATTAATCATCTTCGACCACCATCTGCTTGTCAACCATGCTAATAGTATTTAGTCAGTTATGTCTATCAACTTTAATATATTACTTCTTATTACAACAAAAAAATTCATTTAAGTTATGCTTATAAAATGAATTTAAAATATTTGGATTGATTAGCTTTGTTTTCTATATTTGCAAAATGCCTTTTCGTGAGTTTTATTTTGCGATTTTTCTTAAAGCCCGGAATGGCAGAGGATAGCAGATCATTAATGATGATGTATCTCGAGATCATAACTTACATGCGAAATTCAAATTGGCGATATCAGTACTGTAGTTACGACTAGAAAATTCTATCTTGAGGATTTTGTTATTTTTTTCCACTGAAAAGCGTTTATAGTAACAGTGTTTCTGAAATGCGAGTGAATGCTTAGAGTTGGAGAATGCGAGAGCAATGCATCAGTGTTTAGAGTTGGAAAATCGATGTTCGTAATTATTTCAAATATTTTGATTATTAAATTTAACGTATGTATGCATCTCATCGTTCTGGTAATCATCCTAATAATAAACATATATATATATTGAACTGCATCCGATTATTTGTAACAGAAATAATGCATTTTTAATAAATACTAGCACTTTGGTTTGGGGGAGGTTAAGTGGGACAATGGAAGCTTCGTGGGCATTTTTGCTTACAATAACTCTATGCTAATAATATATCAATAAAATAAAAATTCGCTTACAAAACTATTTCCGACTTAATTCTTATTGACTAGGATATAATGGCATAGAATTTACTAAAATATAATTTTTAAGGATTTTCAAAAATAGAAATCAATTAAAACTGGAATGAAGATACAAAAATTATAATTTTAAATTATGAAAGATAACCATAAAAAAGCAAGGTTCCACCGAGATTTGAACTCGGATCGCTGGATTCAGAGTCCAGAGTGCTAACCATTACACCATGGAACCTCACTTTCCCATGCCGGGAATCGAACCCGGGCCGCCTGGGTGAAAGCCAGGAATCCTAACCACTAGACCACATGGGACTCGCTGACGTTTCTTATGATTTCAGTTAATATTTAACTTTATTTGTTGGCTATTATTATTTGCTTTTTCATCACATTATTTCAGTTTTCTTTTTCTTTTTAATTCAGGAATGCGTATCATACTCTGTTATCAGAATTAACATATATATATATATATATATATATATATATATATATATATATATATATATTCGGACGCATTCTGAATTTCTGTATGAAAAATTTCAGTACATTAAAATTTTCAGTGGTATAAATGTACCTCTTTCACTTAAATATACTATACTTAAAAAGAGTACTTATTGCAGAGCGAAAAAATCCTGCCCCGGGTGAGGATCGAACTCACGACCTTCAGATTACTCCGGAGAGAGTGATTATGAGACTGACGCGCTGCCTACTGCGCTACCGAGGCTTGCAGACGAACGAAATCGACGGCTTCAAGCCACCTCAAAGAACCGAGCAGTGAAATTTTGAAGTAAATATTGATTTGTTTTGTTGATGTGAAATGTTGACTTAGGTGTTGATTTGAGTCTTTAGTTAATACAACAGCGATTTTATTTGTTGTAGAATAAATATTATGCTTTTAAAAGTTTATATGATTTCATTCAAGCCTTTTTTAAATGTGTTCTAGTCGTCTTTATAGTGCTTTAAACCTAAAAAACATCAGTGAATTCTTTAAAAAATAATAAGACTGATTTTTTTTATCTTCGAATTATAAAGAATGCAAAATACATACATCTGATAATTTTGTGTTTTTTTAATTGTATGTTTTATTTTAAGAGTTTGTCCTGTGGTATTTATCCATATTTTTATGTAATTATCTGAATCTTTATTTTATTGGACTTTATTATATATTGGAATATATATTTTATTGGCATTTATTAGAATCTTTATGTTATTATTAGAATCTTTATTTTATAGTATTATACTATATATTGGAATATTTATTTTATTGGCATTAATCAGAATCTTTATTTCTGTGTTTCAATACCTGTTATACTACTAACCATGCTCATATGACCAAATTATCAAATAAATAAAGCAGAGACCCCCCGCAACATTAAGAAACCCAAAAATTCCTATATATTCTTTAGCGGTATCTTCTGAATACATTAATTTTAGGCTTTCAGTTAATTTACAAGGACTATGCACACGAACTAATTCAAATTCAAATCAAGTGTCGATTAGATGTTAGAACATTAATTCGTGTTATTATAAAAGCTAGAATTAATTTCATTTAGTAATTTTAATATTCCTAATTAAAGATATTTTACTATATTTATGTTTAATTATATTTCATATTGCACTATTATGCTATTGAAAAATTATGTTGTTTATAATTAATTATTTTAGATTTGAATCTAGAAATTTTTTTTTGTATATGTGAAATAACCGAAATCAACTCTCTCGAAAGGGATTCTAATTAAATATTCGATAAGATTATCGAAATTTCTTCATAAAACTTCTTACAAGAATGATGTGAGTTAATAAAAAATACCTGGCGTCGATTTAAAGATTAGGAAAAAAGGACATCCAAGTTTTGTATTGCCTAAAGGTCCAAAGAGAGCTTAATCCGTCTTGCATGCTCAGATAGAAATTTAATAGTTATCGGAGGAAAATTGTTCTTTTTAAATGCAAATACTATTTATAATAAATAATTTGTTGTTCTCTCTATTTGACCTTTATACGAGTAATATCAGTTAATAAAAAATATCTGCTGTGGTGTTAAAGATTAGGAAAAATGGACACCCAAGGTTTTCATTACCTGAAGTCCCCAAGAGAACTTAAACCGTCCTTGCATGTTTAGATCGAATAATAATTATCAGACTAGAATTGTTTTTTAAAATCCAATTTATAACGAATAAAGTATTGTTCTCTCTATGTGACTCTTATATGAATAATGTAGGTTAATAAGAAATATCTGATTTGGTGTTAAAGATTAGGAAAAAAGGCTACCTAAGATTTTCATTTCTTTAGGGCCCAAGTGAGCTTAATTCGTCCTCGCATGCTCAAATCAAACTTTAATAATTCAGGGAAGAATTGTTTTTTTAAATGCAGATTATAATAAATAAGTGGTTCTCTCTATATCACTCGATAGTTATAAATATCGTTAGGTCAGCATCCTATATAAACTAAACTAAGCCTACGAAAATCATGAAATGTAGCAGAAAATGACGAAATTTTCTATCCACATATGTTGTGGAATTCCAGGTTTCAGAATCAAATTCCATTATGGTCAAATAAAAATAAAAAAGATGAAGAAGAGGGGACAAGATGGGGTTATCCAGTGGTTGGAGTGACACGGTAGCTATCGATAATGGAGCCATGATGCTTTCAGGAGGAAGTAGAAAAGAAGCGTTTCTCCTGGAAGAGCTTCCCCTGCGTCGGAAAGTTCAATTTATCTCTCCTCTCCCACTTCTTCCGAGTCGGAAGCGGGTTGTCGGAAGAGAGAATGCATTGCCTTCAGACGACTTGACCACAGACGGGGATGAAATAATTCTACCCTTTATGCTGGAAATAACAGAAAAGAGATGTTTAAATGCATGCAGTTGAACGAAAGGTACAAATTTAGTTAGATAAATTTTAATCTATAAAATCTTTCAAGGATATTAATTAATTTCAGCCTGTAATAAGTTTACTATGTTTTGATTCCCTTTAGATTTGAATTTTTTGTGACGATCTCTAAAATTATATAGGAATTAGATTTAATAAAATTTCTAATTAGTGTAAACTAAGTTTATGTGAGGGGAGGAGGCACCACAAACAGAAAGATTAAAAGTAGCCGGATTAGCATGCGAAATCAATATTAGCATAGAGGTTTAATATTGGTTTGAGATCGAGTTACCTTCATTCCGATGATAGGATTTAGTTAAAGGAGGAGTTGATCCTCGACCGGTCATAGATCAGGATTCCATCCTGAATTCTCACTTGACGATAATCATTCGATCATATTCAGGCATCTGATTAAGGTGAGAATAAATTTTTCATGATTGTTTTTAAAACATTAAAACTAATTTATTTTTATTGAAAAAAATATTAAAATAATAAATTCAGCCGACACGTATCTTAATTACTTTTAGTGAATCTATTTTAAGCAGAATAAACATTTCAATACAAAAATTTGTTTTCTTTTAGAACTTTAAAAATCAGCGGGAGTGGTCTGCCCAAGGCTTTCTCGCGTACTCTCTAATAATCTCTGGTGTCATTCTAGAGATTTCCTTGCATGACACTGGCTTACAATAATTACGAAATATTCACCTTTGGGAGGAATTTAAAATATTCTAGAATATATCGTATGATCCTTGGTGAAATCCTTTAGGCGCTAAATCCATGGCATGTGGTTAAAAATATTCCAAAATTTAAAAATTCGTTAAAAATATTAAAAATTCGTGTTTTAGACGCGTTTTCCTACCCGATTTAAACTAAAATTAGACACAAAAATATATATTTTTAGTCACAAAATTTCACAAAAATTTGATATATTCAAGTCATTAAGTTTTTGAGTTATCACGTACACATGTTTCTGACAGTGCAGACCGACAGACGATCAACCCCTTGTTAGATTTAACTCAAAATTAAGTAGGTGTCTACACTATAAATATTAAATCCTTATACAGAATTTTATCTTTCAATCTCTCTACATTTTGTAGTTATCATGAACAGCCATACAGACAGACTTCCTCTAAATATATTTTGTTCAAAATTTGATAGAAATTTACAAATTTGTTGTAAAGACCGCATACTAAATTTCAGCTGTCCAGCTCAAAGAGTTTTTGAATTATCTTTATCACAGACTGACTGACATTTTCCAAAAATGTGTTTTCGAATTGATTGATTGAATTCTATCACGTGAAAAATTCATCAAAATCCCGAGGGCTTTGCAATACTTTCTCTGTACTAAGTATATGTGAAAGTTGTTATTAGCAAATTTTGACAGACAATTGGCAACATATGACACTATAAAACCAGTGGCTGATAACTTTTGACTAGCTATTGGTATCATATGTGACTGCAAAATCCAGTAATTGGAAACCTTTGACTGGAAATTGACAATAAAAGGCATATCTTCATTCTCATGTACTTCATTTTTAAAATCAAGAGGCAAAAGAAAATTGCTTTGAAAATAATTCATTTTAACTGGAATTCAAAAGTTCCTTTAATATTTGCTTTAATATATTTAGAACAATATTTATGAACGTAATTTTTTTTATAATTTATATATCTATGAAATCTCTTATACAAAAATTAAGTCACAAAAAATTAACTTTTATTACTTAAAACCACTATCAATCGCATTACCACAGCATAAATGTATTTATTTTTCCAATAGCAAGAAGAAAAGAAATCGATTTCAGCAACATTTTAATTCACAACTTGTCATTCGCTTCATTGTTATATGTTGGTCATGTCCACATTGTCAAATGTCGCCAAACGTTGGCGAAAAATCCTGATATCCGCTTTCTGACAGCCTGCTCAGCTATTACTAAAGCTTTCTTTGTAAATTTTCCAAAAAGGACATCACAGAAGGAAACTTCCAGCGTGATTTGTGATAGAAACCACATTTCTCGCATATAAATGCTCTCTTCTTTCATGCTAATAACGTCGCCTTCTGTGCTACCAACTGCATTCCCCCCTCCTCCCTCAGTGCCTTTCGCCGTCCCAATCTGTGCTGATAAGAAAAGAGAAAAAATTTCTCGCCATATATTATGATAAAGTTGGTGACATTTTTCTTTCAGGAGATTGTGCTTTTGTTATTTTGTATCTCATCATTTTGCTTTTTTTATGAATAGAATCACCGAAGATTTGTGTTCTAGAGAACGAGAGACAGAGGAATATGTTTATATTGGAACATTAAGATAAGGAGAAACACGGCTGTCTGTTCTTATCGAGTGATTTGGCTCATTATAGGGTAAAATAGAGTGACATGTTTAAATGAGCATAAAAATTCGATGAGTATCATCATCTAGAGGTAAAAGCTTTTAGCTTCAATTAACAGAACATTTTTTTATGTGGGGGCTGAAATTGTTTCTCCCTCTTACTTATCTTTTTGCCCAAAGACATCATATAAAGGGTTTTTTTATTATTATTATTTATTTCACATATGAATTAGCAATTATGCATACGTGTAAAATGGACATGATGGAGAAACGGAATATATTATTTATAATTTCCTGTATATAGATCATGGTTAGATTAAATCTCTAAATTCCGTTTTTCAAGACAAGAAAAATGGAAATCTTAAAGTAAAATTTAATGATGGTGGTATTGGTTGAATTTATAAATACATGTTTCTAGACTAATGCGAAGTTGAAGGGACCATATAAAATATTCAATTCACACAGAATTTAAGTTGTAGGAAAAGAAGTATAAAAAAGGATACAGAAAAAGAAGACAACGATTTTCAATCAAGTTAAGAAATGGCATTTCAGATTTATTTTGTATTTTAACAGTTTTAATATTAAATAACAAAAACAATTCAAAAATAAAATTAATTTTTCAAATTTTTATTTTTTGACTTTGAATTAAACAAAATAAATTCAAATTATAAATTCTAGCATTACATTAGTAGGAATTTGAAAAAACCCAGAAAAGAATTATAATTAAAAACGCTCCTATTGGTCCTAATCCATTGCATTGCCACCAAATTGAAAACATGCCTTTAAAATTTGCAAAAATAAAAATAAATTGCTTATTCTGCATTTATCAAAAGAAATCCGCGTTGTTTCTTTTCGTGAAGAAAATGTCCAAGCATGGGTTTCATATATCTTGTTAATTAGAATTAAATATAAAATAAATTCAAAGCATTATAAAAAAAAGTCAAAGAATAAAACTTTTGAAAAAATCACTTTTGTGATCCAATATATATATATATATATATTAATAAAAGAAAGTTAGATGGTTGCTAAATTGATCAAATAAAAACTAAACATTTATTCTGTATTTATCAAAATAAATCTTTTACGGTTCTTTTAGTGAGAAAAATATACAAGTTGCGAATTTCGTACATAATGGTTAACTAGAATTAAAATATCTCCAATAAATGCGCTACAAAAAGAAAAGAAAAAAATCTTTCGATATCAGAAAAACAATTCTCCGAAATATAAATTTCAAAATATAAAGGAACAAATACAGTCAGGAAATTAAAAAAAAGAAGAAGAAGGGAAGCTTCCTAGTATAAATATAATACATTTCAAATATTTTGATTGAAAATAAAATAGATTCCGTGTAAAATACATGCAATGTAATGCTTAAAAATATTTTCAGAAAAATTATTACACATTATTACATTGCTAAACCGTGTTAAAAACATGTTAATTAAGAGAAAATGTTAAAATCATTGAAATCAATCATTTTCATCGTTTTCATATTTTGAATTTTTAACATAGTTTGAAATTCTTTTTATCTGAATTTTAAATTATTGCTCTTATAGTGTTGAAATTTTATTATCTAGTATAAAATGCAAGGATTTAGCACCTATTGCATTATTCAAAATGCTTATATTTTAATGAATGTTAACGTTTTAGTGTTAAAAAGAATCTCGAGTCGCTGATATACATTTTACTCATAATTTAATATTTTCACAACACTTCGATATCATTTTAGCTGAATTTTACATTGCTGGTCGCATGTAATTTTTTTAAATTTCTACAACGTAATACAAGCATTAAAGATTTATTGTAATCATCAAAAATTTGATATCTATATTTTGATTAGTTAATGTTTTGTAGTTTCTAAATTTGAGAAGCAAAAGAAAAACGCTAAGAATTATGTTTTTGTGTTCAGTGATGAAATATGGCTGAATGTCTTTTGATTTACATTACTTTCTTTGCTTGATTTTATCATATTTGACTTTAAAAATTTAATAAAAGGATTTTCGTTTTGGTCTCCTTTAAGATGGTGTCACAGCCTTTTCTCCCTCATTTCTACTCTAATATCTGCTTGTGAATAAGTTAATTCAAAAACTCAACAAGCTAGATATATGAAATTTGTTTCAAATGTTGCACTAAATTTGATCGTGAAAAGATAAAGATTCGAATTTTTAAAAATATATACTCGATTTTTTTTTCTAGCTGTGCTATAATTTTTAAAATTTATTTTAAAAATGCGCTTTATTATAAAGGTGGATGTTTTTTCTTCCTATGCTTAGTTACTGCGTATTTTTTTTTCATGCTAATTTTAACATTTCGCCTATTTTAAAATATTTAACATTTTCTTTGTGTATGTGTAATTGCGACTATAAATAAAAATAACCCTTTCTTTGATCGATGGGGAAAAGGGGGCGAAGGGGGGTGGGCAGAGACAGGACAATTTCTGTTTACGTCTCTAGTGTATTTAAAAATAAACAGCTAAGTAAAAAAAGATTTGCCGATATCTTTTTTAAAAAATTTTTGTATCAATTTTAGCAAGAAGTTACTGATGCATGAATAAAAAAAAATATTCTTTCCTCTTTATTAATGTTATTTTGTCCTATTCAGATTATTTATAATTTACATTGGTTATAATTATAAACTTCAACTCTTTTCAATTTAACAATCGTACAACATTTTTTTTTCATAAGGTGAATATATTTATTCAGAAAAATTTAATGAGAAAGAAGTTGTGGAAATCTTTTTATTATTATACTCTGAATTTTCTGCCAATAAAAAAGAAGTTCCAAAACGCGGAATCTGAAAAATTATATATATTTTTTATTTTACATTCTATAATAATAAAGATTTTAAATTATTAAATTCGATGTTTAATCTTTCTCCAAATTAATTTTTAATAAAATTCTGTGATATTAACAATGAAAGCAATAGTTTTAATTACTTTTTCCAAAATAAATTAATCAAAAAGCCGTAATTATGATACAACAAAATGTAAAAAAACTGCGATATTGAGAAATAATGTTATGTAAATATATAAAGAACTATTTTTTATTGAGTGTTTAGAAAAGGGAAATGGAGTTACAACCGGAATTGAATAATTGTACTGATAAAATTTGCAACTACAACTATATTTCCAATTATGATATAAAAAAAATCATGCGTAACATAAATATTGCCGAAGGCGATTCTCATTTCCCATCAATAGATGGCGCCATGAGACTGAAAGAAGCCATACTATTACCGGTATGACTTGATTCGATTTATTTTTCAGGGTATACTTGGTTTTGGTATTTAAGCAGCAGGAATAACCAAAAATAAAGTGGCCCAATAGTTTATTATACTTAAAAATACAAAATTTATAAATGAGTTAATCAAATTTAAATATGACTAAATAATTAACTTCTTTGAAATCCTTTAATATAAATCTCGTTTCTTTAAAGTTTGAGGGTATTTTACTTATTAAGAAAATTTTAGAAGAATAAACTAAAAACATGCAACATTTTAAAGCAAAAAGAGGAAAAATTCCAAAAATTTTGTGTTTGCCAAATATAGCATAAAATCATCAATTAAAGATTATAACAATAATTCAAAACTAGTAATTGGGAAAATCATTATGTTCTGCTAACTTTAACATTAATTAATTAATTAACAGTTAATTAACAACTGCATTTATTATACTCAGTGTATAATAATCACAATGCACAATATACTCAGTAATAAATAAATATGTGGTATAGGAACTTCTAAAAAAACTTCTTTACCTCTTTGATAGAAGCGGATTTAAATAATTCTCAGTCCTAAGCAGTGTGAGCACTTTTAGTAATCTGATCAATTTGATCAAAAATGTTTTTGTTCAAAACATTTTTGTTTTGAACAAAAATTCAAAATACGAAATATTTTCAGAACAAAAATATTTTTTAATGAGAGACTAAATTGACCATATTATTAAAACAGGAACCTCATAATACACTTATTCAACTAATATAATTAATTTAATTAACTCAGCTTATTCAACTAATTTAATTTATTCAATATGTTAAAGGCATATTTTAGATTGATTTTTTTAATTTTAATTACTTAATAAAAATATTAAGTTTATTATTATTTATTATAACTCAAAACTGCACTGTGCATTTAATTTACTTTACATTACATTACAGTGCATTGCATTAATTTCACAATGCACAATTGCATTTAAATGCAATTATATTTAAATAAATGCTCAATACTTAACCAAGTGGACTTAATTAGACAGAGAAGAAACTTAATTATTTATATATGATAATATGCTAAATTAAAAAAAAAATCTGTTTTCTTGTTTTGTTTCCTCATTTATCTTTTCCAGATATTTTATAATTCATAGAATTTACATTTCTTTACAAATTTATTGATTTAGCAATTAAGCTAAAAACTTTTTTTCTTCTAAGCCTGGTTTCCATTCAGAGCTCAATGCCCTTAGGCAGTTAGTTAACTGCCTAGTCGGAAATCCGTCACTGCTTCCGAAAGTGTTTTGCGACGCGAAAGATGAACAAGCTAATATATGACTCAATAAACAGTCATTCACTGTACAGCGGTATTGAAAGAAGGGAAGAAAATGCTCCACTCTTGAAGCTTGCCGCAAGGATGAATTGCTAATGTCTATCATTTTTTTAAAAGACGTGAACGACGCAAGGGCGAATAAAATAATTTTGCTTCTGCTGCTATTTATCCTTTCACAGCTATTCTCATAATATGGCCAATGAAAAGAATAGACTCATCCCAAAATATCCATTTTGTACTTCGAAATTTATCGTTAATATAACTAACTCTGGAATCCACGACAACAAAGTAGTAGGGCTTTCCTTTTCCTTTTTTGGAAACAAATATCTGATGAAAAGGTCCAAACGTAATAACCGTTACCACGTAATCTGGCCATGCCAGTGTCACTAAATCTGTCACTGTGGCACTGACCTGCATGAAATGTACGACTTTTAGGGAGAAACTGCCATTCAGTAATGAAAGTATCGCAGCAGATAATATACAAACAAATGCAAAAGCAGATGGCGGTATGGAATATCAGATTATTAGAAATAACCAAGGTCAAAATTTTTCTCACATACCCATTGATTGGTTGTCTCTTCCATTCTTAACTGAAGAAAATTTGTATTTAGTAATCCATGCTTAATCGTTTCAAAATTACGCGCAAAATGTCGTTTATGCGAATATAAAACCGTCAAGTGAATAGTCCTCAACGAAAAAATAACAATCAATTGACTGGTGAGATTGCTTATTCTATTCAGTTGTTAAAGCATAAGTTTTACATTGAAGAAGAACCTCGAAATTTGGAATCGAAGCTAAAAGACGAATTCGATACTTGAATCGCATACACTCTGCAAGCTTCCACACTAAATCGGTTTCAGACCCAAGGCACAAAATCGAAAGTTCATTAGGTCCTCTTATTTGGCGCGTCTTGAATGGTTTAGCCAGAAACGTAACAATGAGCCTTGATGCCACCAATATAAAAGAATGTCAAGAAGTCAAAATATTCGTGTTCTTTTTACTTTTTAGGCCAAATACGTCTTAAAGAAAAATATTTTGGTTAGAACGTTATTTATTCTTGGTATGCCAACAACATGTTGTATCCTTGTTGAGTCCTGTTTGATCTATTTGACATTATGGTTTAAGAACTGATTTTGCTATGTTGCGCCTAGCTTGATATATTCGAGTTTTCTTTGATATATATATATATTAATCTATTCCGAGTGGCAGGCATGTATATATACAAGAAAACGCAGCGCGGCACACACAAAAGTAAGAAAAGGAAAAAAAGGGCCAAACAGATGACATCTAGCCTTATATAACATTGGATTTCTGGTCAGGCGCCACTTCAATACACGTGTGACCTTTGACACCTTTTGAAGGGTAAAAGTATCACTTTCATTTAATACGTAGTACTGATGGCGCATTATTTTTACAAAGGGATTAATTAAACCGAAAGTGGAATTGGATCACGAAATAAGAGAATATTTTAGAATGAAGTTACTATGGGCTAAATTAAGATAAAATCTTGGAAATTAATTAAATTGAAATTAGAATTAAAATATCATTACACACACACACACACACACACACACACACACACACA
>JAPMOR010049586.1:81479-103820 GCA_026543865.1 Argiope aurantia | reverse complement strand
TGTGTGTGTGTGTGTGTGTGTGTGTGTGTGTGTGTGTGTTGGCGCTCTACAGGCCAGACCATTCAACCTACAGCTACCAAATTTGGCACGTGTATACCTTGGAGGCCGGGAATGTGCACCTGGGGGTTATTTTTTCGAATTTTTAACTAGAATTTTATTTATTTAAAAATTAAGAGAAATTTTGACGTCTTTCTGCTATAACTTCCGAAAATATTACCGCACAAAAAAGATTTTTACATGAAGTTAACGATCAAAAATTTATCTTTTAAATGATACTACTGTTTTAATCTTAAAATTAAATTTCTATTTTTAATGAATTTTTAAATAAATATTTTAACTATGTTTTTCAATAATTTTTTTCGTCAAAAATAAAAATGAGGATTAAGCATGTTTCGCATTCATTGGAAAAAATCAGCTTTTTTCAAAGTGTTGCCATCACATTGATTAAAGCTCTAACTGAAAATAAATTAAATCTTTTTGGAAATGAAATCTGCAAAAATATAATTTTCGGCGCGTGTCTGTAGGAAATGAAACAAATATGAAATATTATTTTTTCTAAAAAATAAATTCAAGAAAAATTATTTTATGATCTTTTACACTCTCTATACAGGGTGTTTATTTAGTCCCGGACCCATTTTGATGTTTAATGACTCATAAAATAATGACGATGTAAACAAACTTATGGCATTTATTGATGGAATAACTCATATATTTTCCTTTTCAGGTTTGAATATTTTTACTTTTGTAAACATCGTTTGCGCGTGTTTTTAATTTCAGATAATTTCATTTTCCAGTCTAAATATCTGTACTTTTCTAAATATCGTCTCCTTATTAATTGCATTTTTCTCTCTTTTGTTTTTGGCAACTATTGAAATGTTATGTTTACTTTTGATGTTTTTGTTCTATGTAGTACTTTTGTATGTGATGTTTTATTCGATCGGATATTAAGGAGAATGCATACACCACAAGAGAAAGCACAGATTTTATGGTGGTCATAGAGTTAATTTCCAATCAACTAAATCACTGACTTTTAAGAGTTAATTTCAAATCACTTAAACTGACTGATTTAAGAAGATTTGAATATCACTATTCAATAAAAAAAGGATAATTTTAGATTTTTCATCGATCGTTTCAAAGAAAATACGCCAATCAGCACGCAGGTTTCTCAAGATTAATTGGCCTAAGATTATGAAAATGGTGAGTTTTTCTAAATTTTTAACATTTAAAACTTCATAAATAAGTCTTAGTTGATCGTGGAAAATAGAAACATTCATTCATTTATTTAAAAAAATTTGGTGTGTCCAGAATATTTATCAGAATATGATACCTTACTGCATTAAATTTAGACTTCATAATTTTTGAAATATATTTATAAGCAGGAACAAAATATTATTATTGATTTCATTTCAATCCTTTTTAAAGCAAAACTAAAAACTGAATTTTATGCTGAATCTCAGAAATTTTTGTTGAATTATTGTCTGAGATATTACATAAATGATGAAAAATATTTAGTAGTTAACATAATACTTAAATACCGAGCAATTCTGTTTGCAATACTCACATTCAATAATAATAATAATTAATAAATAACAATAATGAGGATAAATAAAATAAAACGCTCGATTTTATTAAAAAATATCTTAATATTAATTGCAATTTCATCATTTACATTTTAAATTAAAGTTGAAGTTTTACCAGAAATGGCAACAAATTAGCAAAATATATATAGTAAATTGAACGAAAGGATCTAAACAATATAAGTTTGGTATGACTATCAAAATTTGAAGATTAAAAATGTTTTGTTTGAGAATCCTTTAAGAGACCAGTTACTTAAAATATTTAATTGAAAATTGTAGAGAGCGGTAATATTGGCGAACCGGCTGGTCGCCAAAGGCGGCTAGTGTATACTTAAAAAAGGAAGAGATATAGTTTGATCAAAAATCAAATTCCTAATTAAACGTAACTAATCAAGTTAGTAATTAGGCGCTATTATCTTTCCGGGTCTTCTAATTAATCTAGCATTAGTTATAATCAATTTTTCACAATTTAATTCAATAACTAACATTGTATTGACTACATTTTTCATGTTGATTAAAAGGTTTCAACGCAATTTCATTTCATTTTCACACACGAAACTGTTTAAATTAATTACTAAAAATAATAAAGTTTGTATAAAGAATGTGGCACTTACATTTGTCATTGCATTTTGTAAATCTTATTTCTTTTTTGGAATCAGAATGTGCAAATTAAATGCTGATCGTAATTTTAAATATTAACTAGTGGGAGTTATCTTTCCAAAACTTTCTTTCATTCAATAGTTAGGGAATATTAATTTTTGATGTGAATTTAGCATTTTTAATGAGTCTATCGTGTCATCCTTGGCGAATTATTTGGTGATTAATCCCTGGTCTTCGATAATAATATCTAAAAATTGAATTTATGTTTTAGGCATCTTTTTCTCAACCAACTAAAGCAAAAATTTTGCTTCTGAATAACATTAATGTGCTAAGTGCAGCTTTTTTTTTGTCATTTAATACATATCATTTTATTTATTAAAATTATATTCGTTTCATTGATAAAGCCACTAAAATAAATTGATGCCTGTTGAAATAAATATTTTGGCTGAATTATACTAGAATGAGATTACTGTTCCATTTTACAGGTATATTTGTTTATTAAGAAAAATTATTGCTCACAAAAACACTTTTTAGCTTCGGTTAGTTTCAGCTTATATTGACTCGTGCTTTGCACTTCTGTTTTTAAACAAATATTGGAAGGCTGGAGATCTAATGGCGTCATAGCCAATCTTCTGGGCATTTGTAATAAATAACTTTCAGCAAATAATTAAATCTCTCTCTCTCTCTTTTTTTTTTTTTACAGTCGATCAAAAAGATGCATTATGTTTATTCAGTTTTGTTTTGTTTTTTCACTATATTGCGAAGTAAAGAATACTTATGTGAAAATAAAAATCTGAGCATTCGTGTCCATTAGCCCAAAGACCCAAATTTTGGGCGCTGGAGTTGCACATTTATTAGTAAATATGCAAGTAAATTTCAACAAGACCACGCCCGCTGATTGCTTTTTTTTTCTTTTGCATATCATAGAAATGCTCTTAAAATTTTGATACCTCAAATAAATTAATAAATAAATAAAAATTTTAAAAATCTTTTTACTTTTTTCAGGTATATAGTTTTTTTTAAAGTAATCTGCCTACTAGAATAGCTAATATATTATTTTTTAAAAACCGATCATTTAAATGTAGTTATATCTGCAATCTAATTATTAACCCGGGATAAATAATAAATAATATACCTGAGAATAATTTAAGGCACCTCAGACCTCACTAAATTTAAACAAAAATTATGTTGGCCTTGGAAGAGTTGAAAAAAATGAAAAGCACATGACTGCCAATGCTATTTGTAGACTCTTAATCTGAGTTTTTTTAAATATTTTTTTGCTTTTACTTTCAAATTTAAAACTTTTAGGGTTTTTTTTAGAATATTATGACCAAAGAAGATAGTTCGACCAAACTTTAACGTAGAATTGGATTTTCCTCAAAAGAATCTATTTCTACGGGATTTTATTTTTAATTTATCAGAAAAACAAAACGACACATATTCGTTGTTTCGCGAATGGGATAAATTTATTTTTATTTGAAATAATACAAATATAAAAAAATGAATGACAAAAGATAAAAAACTCTTAAAAAGCTTGAAACTATCGCTTAAATAGCAAAGGATAAGAATTTAAAATTTTTAAAAATCTACGATTTTAAAGGAATAAAAGCACGTTGGTACTACTGACACTAGTGGATATCTTTAGACGCAGTTTGATTGATGAAGTTACTCGCTATTTATGAAAGAGCTATTAATGTTTAAAAAAAACCACTACATATTATTCAGAAGCATTAAAAATTCTATCATATTACATCACAACATTTATTATTACATTTCTTCAATCCAATAACCACATCAAAAAGCAATAAATTTACGAGATTAGAATTTAAAAAACCTGCTTTGAAAGGCAAGCAAAGGTAGAATTTCTCAATTTCAGGAAAGGTAATTGGAGTAATTCAGCTCGGAAAATTACTGTAACATCTCTTTAGCTCTCTTAGTAAAATAGTAATTTCTCTTTCTTTCTCTTTTTTACTTTAGAAAAATGTTTAAACTAGCACTCAAAGAATATTAGCATGACTGATCATATTATTCTTAAATATTTTAGTAATCTAACTTTTTTAATTAATTAGGCGTGATTACTAAAGTAATTGGGCATTATTTTGATTTCGATTCTTTTGTAAATCTAATCATTATTTTGAAAAAAAAATCTTCACCATTTAAATTAATAAAGGGGAATATTTATTCATTGTATGCGCATTGCCAATTTTACTTTGCTTAATCCACGAAATCAATCGAATTCATTGCTAAGTCATAAGATCATTTGGTTAAAAAATATTGGATACAATGTTATCAATCTATGTAGTTTTTAATTCTATTTCTTCACCATCTAGGAAATTATAAAAGCAAATTAATTGTTAAACTAATTAATTATTTACAGTTTTTATTTTTAAAATTGTAGAAAATCATTGAATAGCTTTTTTTTAACTACAACAGAAAAAAAAATACTTTTAAAACTTTTTCCATCTCAAAAAATAAATTCAAATTTTACAGAATTAAGAAAAAAAATCCGTAGACTTTTCCTTTTCTCGTTAATCATCTACTTTTAATCTTATCTATAAACATTTGAAAACAGATATAATAAATGTAGTAAGATCAATAATGAAATTAATAATTCAATTTAAATAATTAAATTACTAATTAGGTGTTAATCTTTTCTCGAATCATCTGATAAATCCAAACGTTATCATAGAACGATTTTTCACAATTTAATTCAATAACAAATAATATTTATGTATTAACTACACCTTTCTTATTACTCAAAACACTTAATTGTATTCACGATGGTAACTTCATTTCATTTCGAACCAATCTAATTAATCGTTGAATGATAAAATCAATGGGATAAAAAGCACGAAAGAATATATTTGTCGTTCCATTTCCTTCTCTATAAGGAAATAGCACTATAAACAGATTGCACCGAAATTTTTAATAATGTTAATAGCAGAGTTCCAACTTATAACTAATTCTGATAAACACAGATTAATCATTGTACAATCCAAACAAGAATATAAATGGTACGATGACCAGTTGACATATCAGGCTTGCGGCCATGCCTGAAGCTAGCCTTAAAGAAAACAAACTCTGTGCTCTTTGTACCACCAAAATATTTTAAACAATTTGACCCAGGATGTCGGTGCCCTCAATGTTTTATATGACACCAACATACAGAAACGCAGCGAAGCAGAAAGACCTATTTTGTTTTTTTTTCACATGGGAATGTTTTTCAATATTGGTCATTTGTTTGTGATAAAGAAATGAATGCCCTTAAATAATAGGAAGTGACTTTAATAAATTTATACTTGAATAGGTCTTTAAAGATAGCTTAATTAATAGTTCATTTCCCCATGATGTTGCTACTAGAATGGCACCATCAACTACTGTTTATACAATATTTGAAAAACAGACATGATAATGACTTAATAATGATGGGCAATGACTGCGCACGCGTGTGTGGTCCTTTGGGATAATTATATGCAATATGCATGCGAAGCAGAGAACTCATATACATCTACCTTGTATGTGGAACGTATCATTTTCCTATCTAGAAAAATCCACAATGAATGACATCATTTGTTGCTTAATAGGTGCTTAATTTGCTTACAAAGTAGAAAAAGAGATCAAAATTAAGAAAATTGATTGACATCAAAAATAATCCAATTAATTATCGGGACATCAAAATAGAATTCTGGGAATGAGAGCTATAAATCAAGTCATCAATATACAAAATATGGTATGGCATGAAGTAAAAAAATATTGTAATTTACATTAAAAATAATCGAATTAATTGATCTAATAGCAATTGACGTCAAGAGGCATGTGAATGGGGGTAAGCATAAATTCCTTTTCCAGGAAGACATAGAAAATAGGGGACTCAATCTTTATATCAGACTCATTAATCAATTCTTAAAATATCGAGAAATTTGGGTATTGAATTTCGTCTTCATATTTATAATCATCTGTGGTTTCGATAAAAGTTGATGACCGTTAAAATTTCCTTTAAAATCAGGGCTAAAAATACCCGCAAAAAGAAAAAAAGAGGAAATTTTTTGCCAATACTCTATAGGATTAAATCTTGGCTTCTTAAACTTTTGGACCTCCCAATTTCTTTTACAAAGAAAAAAAAATCACTTCCTTATTATCTTCAGATCTTAACCCCAGAAGTATGAAATAAATTAAAAAGCGAAACTTAATTAGTGAGGAATCAGACAAAATTCTACATATAAAAATAACGCCATAAATTTCGTTGAAATTTCACCAATGATAGTTTCTTAATCAATTCTTGTTTATAAGTTGCTTAGCTTGGTTTAATTTAATCCCACAAGAATACAATTAAAATTTGATTTTTTAAAAAATTGATATGAAGAAGAATTAAAAGAAACAAAGAAGATGCAAAAATGAATGCCCAAGTAAAAATAAAAATTTTTAAATTTAAAATAACTGCAAATTTTTATTTTAACAGTTTTAAAATGAATGCATATGAGATAAATAACCAACAAATTTTTCTAAATGAAATTATATATTTCAATATTTTTGAAAGGGAATAATTTTAATAAATAAGTAAATAATTTTATTTAATAAATAGCTTGCAGCATTTTATTGCCGAAGATAATATGCAATTTCTTATTCAGGGTGTTCAAGGCTTTTAAAAATAATATAAAATCTCTCACCCTCTCCCTTTTTAGGATTGAATTACTGCTCGAAAATAGGAATTTCCAAGCACAGGCATAGTTAACTAATGAAAGTAAATAGATATAGAAACATTTTTTTAATATAATTTTTGGTTTTGGCTTAACCAAATAAATATGAATTATAAAGGATTTTTTAACATATTTTTAAAAGGGGATTTAAGGGACAAAAAGAAGTAGAAATTCGAACCATCGACGAATTCGAATTAAACACTTTGGAAATATTTGATTTCCACTTTATTGAAGAATCTGACAAAACAAAGTGCTGAGAAATTATTCACCACCCTTGTAATATTTGAGACGGGTGGCAATTTAGATAAGTTTCGGAAAACTTAAGCCATTTTATAAAGATTTTAAATAAAAAAAAATTAGAAAAAAATGCATTAATCGATATAGATATTCTAAATCAAAAATAATTCTTTTAAAGCAATTAAAATTTGGAATGAATTTGCAACAGTATTTCTAAACTTTAAGACTATTAAACTTAAAATAGTTGTTAATGTTACATCTAAAAGATATTTTGAATCTAAACTCCCCTTTGTGATACGAATTTTTTTTAAATTCAATTTTCGATCAAAACCGAAAGTTCAATAATCGCTTTGATTTTTTTAATTTCTTATTTGAAGCTTTCATGATTAATCATTAAGGAAAGAAAGATGATTTTAAAATCATCAGACGAAAGAGTGGAATTTAGCATTTTGTGAAATTATGAGATTCTTCTTTTTGGTCATTTTAATTTCATATTTTTAGCTTGTTCGAAATATTTATTATTTATTTTATTTAAATTTTTTGTTTCATTAACTTTATAAAATTGTTTATGCATATTTTTATTTTTATTATGAGTGTACAACATCCACGTTTACATTCAATGTTATTTAACCAGATATGCGGTATTTATAAATTTTAAAAGAACTAAGAAACTGTAAAGAAGCAAATAGGTACATAACAAATTATACTTGACAAAGAAGTACTGCATATATTTGATGATTAATAGAATTTGCCCTCAGAAACAACGTAGATTTCCAATTCCTTCCAAAGTGTCAAAGATCTACAGTTTTGGTATAAAGACCGTATACCAAATTTCAATCAACTAAACCGTTAGAATTTTGTTTGCTTTCTTTTAAGATATCTTTACAAAGGTGCTCTGACAAATAAATGAATTCTATTCGTCGAATTTTCGAAGTATCATTTCACAAGAAGGCTCTAATTCATTGAGCTTTTGAAGAATCATACCGCAAAAAGTCTGGTCAAGGTATTTTAATTCGTTCAATTTTAGAAATATTTTTAAAAAAAGCCTGAAAAACAAAAAGATTTTTTTTAACTTTTTTTTTTTTTTGACTCGTGGAAGTCCTAAATAGAATTTTTTTTCAAAATATCGTGTTTGTATCTTTTGACGATTGTATGACGAAATATCATGTTTGTATCTTTTGGCGATTGTATGACGATACAGCCACCAAAATAATTCCTTATAATTTTGGTAATATTACATAAACGAGAAAGTAAAAGAACCAGTGGGAATAAACGCTCCAAAACTTTCTCGCATACTATCTAATAGAGACTGGAGTACAGACTTGTCATGCCAGAGAACGCCTTACATGACACTGGCGTATAATAGTTGCGAAATCCTAAGTATTGTACTATTTAACATTAGTGAATTCAGTATTTGTACTGAATCTACCGTGTCAACCTTGGCGAGCTACTTGGCGATTAATCCTTGACATGCACTAATAATAAACAAAATTCAAATTTCGGTTTTTAGACACATTTTTCTCAACCGACTGCAAAAAAATTTGACATAAAATTGCAGTTGTAGCCATAAAATTCCATATGATGTTTAAGTCATTGCGATTTTGAGTTATAGAGCTTAAATTTTTCTAAAAAAATAGACCGATGTATTGTCAATCCCTTGTTGGATTTGGCACAAAATTTATTAAGTGTCTACACTATAGATATTAAATTTGTATATCGAATTATATCTATCTAACTCTCTTCATTTTGTAGTTATCGTGTTAACATATATACGAACACCCAGACCGAGAGATTTCCTCTGAAAGAATTTTGCACAAAATTAGGAAAATTTTGCAAAATTTGGTATACCAAATTTGTAGACATTATACCAAATTTCAACCGCCTAACTCAAAGCGTTTTTGAGTTATCTTTGCCACAGACAGACAGACGGGCATTTCCGAAAAATGTGTTTTTCGAACTCGTAGAGATCTAAAACATGGAGATTCGTCAAACTCTGGAGTTCAGACTTTTTGACGATTGTAATACTTTCTTTATACTATGCAGACAAGAAAGTAAAAATGTGAAAGAGAGCAATTTTTGTTCCATTTACAATGTGCTATTTTTACAAACCGAATATCAACGTTTGAATTCTGGAACTGCCATCAACTTAAAGCAATTAGCGCTGAAGCATTTTACTTTTTACTGATAGCGGTTGATAAAGAGTCAGTTTTCTCCATTTACGATTTTCTTATTTAACAAATTATCTCTTCAGCTACGAGATCGTTAGACCGGGCGGTTCACGCCTGGCCGAATTTCATCTCGTCTCAATTTTCGGTAAAAACCTCCCGTTCCCCTCAAAATTAACTCACAGGGACATGCATTAGAACAACCAGATCTTTTTATTATGAACTAACGATTCATTGAAGAATGAATCTTCGACGACCGGCTTCGTCGCCAGAACGGCGCCACTGTCTGATCCTTTCCAACCCCGACCCCCGCAGGGGAGCTGTCTCCAGCATGGTTCAAAGGTCGCCAAAATCGCCAGGAGGTTGCCAATTAACATTGTGGAGCTTAATTAGAAGTTCGCAAAAAATAATAGCGAACGGCCAATGTGTCTTTGCGGCTGTTGTAAATTGTGAATGATACTCCGAAACTCGTGCGTATACGTTTCGCCAGTTTTATGAATGGCAGCGACAAGGGGGTAAGAGTAGGGGGATGTGGAAAAAGCAGTTTAGTTTCTTCATTAATACTTCAATGAACGATGATGTTGTGGAGCCTGTTTTAGCTTTGAGTAACTAAATGGTGGTTGGGAAAGAGATACGAGTGGGATGAACCCCGCCTATAGTGATTATTTAAGGTTGGAACGCTGTTATCGTGTCTATGTGTCACATTCGGTTGTAAGTGAAAAATAAGTGCTAATTTTGCTCCATAAAAGTGAATGCTACACAAGATTGGGCTAAAAAGATCTAGATTGCTTATATTGTAAAATCAGCTTCATTGTTAATATTTAGATTATTTATTCTGTAAAATTAGGTCCATTCCTGCTAATTAGATTATTTATAATAGAAATTTTATTTTATCCTTATTATTTAAATGTACTAAACTAATCAAATATAAAAATGTGCGTATTAATGTTGTTTTTAGTAAAATGGAAATAACGATTGTAATGAAGTCTCAATCATCTAATTTGAAAAATTCGATGAAATGTTCAGTGGAATTGCATTTTTGTTTTTTTTTTGTGCCTAAGTGTCATATCTGATTGTAAACATAAAATAATGCAAGTTTATTTTTTTCCCATTAAAATCAATGTTACAGAAGATTCAACTAAAAAGAATTTGAATATTTTAGCACAAGTTCAGTGCTATTCTTCTAATTTGAATAACTTATATAGTAAATTCGGCCTCGTTCTTAAAACTTAGTTATTTATATTGGAAATTCAGCTTCAATTTTATTATTTGAATGCTCTACATAGATTTTTAATTAGTAATTTAGTCTTTACTTAAATGAAAATGTTTTATTAATTCAAATATTTGATTTTTAATTGATGACTTTAGCGACATAAGATTAAGCTAAAACGTTTAAATTGCTTATACTGTAAAATCAGTAACATTTTTAGTATTTAATTAACTTATACTGCAAAATCAGTAACATTTTTAGTATTTAGTTCACTTATACTGCAAAATTACAAACATTTTTAGTATTTAGTTTACTTATACTGAAAAATCTGCTTCATTTTTATTATTTAAATAAACTAAAATAGCTATTAAAATGAATTAAAGAGCCGTAAAAATATATAACTATACTCTTTTTCAAATTAGCTGTATTAAATAAAATCTTTCGTTAAATAAAGAATCCAACATTTAATTGAAGTTTATCAAATCGTTTGAAGTAACTTTGAATAAATCTGATTTTCTGACATTTTTTCCATTTGATCCTTTTGTCTAGATAAAAAAAAAATCTTTATTGGAATTTAAATATGAGTGATATTCAATTTTCATCATTTGTGATGCTGTGACAACTCTCCCATTCACACTATTGTTTTAGGAGATCGCATTTAGAGAAGCATGTTTTAACAAACATTTTTTAAATGAAAGCTCTTCAGGAATTTAAATAAAAATTTATAAATTAAGCAGAATTATGAATTAAGAAGTAATTAATTAATTATTAATTCATATAATATTATTATCATACATTCAGCAAAACTTTATCTGAATTTTTATTATTTATTTATTTCAAGAATTCTAACAGTAACATATCTATTTGTAAATTTATAAAATTTAGTTTAAAGGATAAACAACATTTCATAATTTCAAAATCCTTTCCAAGAAAATTCTTAACAAAAAATTTATTATTTTGGAGCAATAACTTTAAATGACAATTCTATTTAAGTGAATATATTCCAAATAATTTAACTTGATTACGACGATGAATTTTACTTATGAATTATGGTTTGATCACCAAGCCGCATTGCATCATTATAAGCGCATATGAACGGCCCAAATAAATTCTAAATCTTTACTGAACAGAAAAATTGATAAAAATTATTCCTTTATATTTATATTCATTGTTTGACACCCACATTATCTATAGTTCAAAGTGCAATCACAAAATGGTAATCTACAGCTCTAACTAATATTTAATGTGGAGCAACCAAATTTAGGTCAGTGAGTGGTGAAAATATGTTCTTCAGAGCATTTTGAATTTTAATTAAAATAGTAATTAAAAAATTAAATAAATATTTGGCGTATCTCTGCTATAATTTTGCCGAAAATCCTGTATAATGATTAATACTAATAATTTTGGTACTCTCTTAAAATTAAAAAAAAATGTATGAATAAAGTGATTTCAATTTAATTGCAGTTCATTTTCAAAATTTTTTTTTAATATTTTTATGCATAACTTACGATAATAATTTCGTTGTTTCAATAAAATTAAAAATCTTTTCATTGTTTTCAAATATTTAAACGTTTCACCCTCTTCCAGTATTGAAACAATATATGGATTGCTTAATGGATTTTTCTTCCATTTTATATTTTATCATTTTTTGTTGCAAATATTTTAACTAACTCCTCAAAGATAGTAAATATATTAGGAAATATATATATATATATATATAATAATTGCGAGATTGTGTTTGCTAAATTCTAATCATATTCTGAATCTATAAATTTTAATTCAACTATCTTGTTGATAAATGCAAAATACACCGTTCCATTATAATTTTATTATGTGATTATTAAAAATGTTTTTGTATTAAAAACTTTCTTATAAAATGATTCAATATTTAAAATCACTCTGTGTTTCACTATTTAATTTAAATGAAATTATTTGTTTTAATATATTAGATATAATTCAATCTATTCGTTGTATATATATATATAGAGAGAGAGAGAGAGAGATTATATCTAGCTACGTATATATATATTTGTATTAACAATATTCGTTATTATTTATTTATTCTTTTTCCAAAAATATGTATACCTGAGAAAGCATAACAAATGTTTAATAGCTATATTGATTATTTGAAATATGCCATCTCCTGGAAAGTTATTTTATTTTCTCTTAATATAAAATATTTTCATAATACCATCCATATTGTTAAGAACAATTAGTCTAACCGTAATATAATCTAAGAAAATTATAACAAGAAAAATCTAAAGCTACGAAAGCAAAATTTATGGCTACGAGAGATTAATATAATCAAGTAGCTATTACAAAAAGCAGTACAAAATTAATTACAACTTGATTTATATGAATTGCTTCTACTTTAAGATTAGGGTTCCCTTTCCCTCAAACTGTTCATTGA
Source organism: Argiope aurantia (assembly GCA_026543865.1). Taxonomy (NCBI): domain Eukaryota; kingdom Metazoa; phylum Arthropoda; class Arachnida; order Araneae; family Araneidae; genus Argiope; species Argiope aurantia. The sequence continues at coordinate 90,924 of JAPMOR010049586.1, read as the reverse complement.
AGAAATCGTTTCTTTCAATTTCGACATCATTTAAAGTAAATGTCTAAAACAACGCCTTTCCCTTCAGTCATATATATATGTTCAGCTGAACTGCAGCTTACATCATTTGATGCAGCTGCAATTTATCTCTTGAAACAATTAATATCCAAATCACTGTGGTCGTAGGTTAAATGTTTAAAAGTGAAACGTGAACAAAATTTATCTTTAAAATTAAAGGTCAATGAGGTTATTGTGAATCTATAAATGAAATTCAATCTGAATTTGATTTACTGACTAGCTTCAGAGTAATTAATGTTGGAACGAAAATCCTGACATAAGGACATATTCAATTTTATATAATAAAAAATAATCCTTGTAATAGTTATAGATAAATTTAAGAACTGAATTCTGATTCATGTTAACTTATCAAAAATCTTGATTGAAATTTAGTTAAATGAAAAATAAATATGAAAAATTAAATCAGTATTAATATAAATATTGAAAAATTATTATGAATGTTTAATGTTTATGTACATAAAAATAGTAATCTTAAAAAGGAAATTACCTTTGCATTCTGCTAATAAAAAACATAATTGGTCATTAGATCTTATCAATTGTTGCAATTTTTTCCATAGGATAACTTTTTTTTTTTTTTCATTCGAAATCTGAATAATGCTTTTCGGATTTTTTTTCTTTAACCATTATTAGCTAATTTATACTTATTTAATCAATCATCAATTTATAAATGAAAATCTGAATGGTTATCTAGAGTTTCATAAAATACAAAAGAATTGAACGTTTATCCACCGTTTTATTAATTTACTCATAAAAAATCTGAATTTAAAAATCTACTGTTTGTCAAATTATTTATAAAAATTCTGAAAAGACTTTGCTAAAAGAACAGAAAGAACAAAAAGAACAGAATTTGCTTTTTTAACTTGCAATTTGAAGCTCATAATGTAAAGTTTATAGAAATATTAAACAAAGTTCATGTTAATGCTCTTTTTACTTAAGCGAAAGTAAGCTTTTCAAATTTTTATTTCGGTTTCATAATATAACCTTTCTACTTTAATCTTTCTTACTTTCATATATATCTTTAATATCTTTCATACTTTAATAATTTTGTAATTATAATTTCATAAAAATTCTTTAAAAAATTAAAGGTTAAAAAAAAGGTTATATTCATAGAAACATAATTAACAGAAAAAAAATCAGTAAAGCGAATAAATGAATAAAATAAGCATATTTTATTTCAAAACCCAAGCTAAAACATAAATATATATACTTGAAGTCATTCTTTTAATAAAGCTCGCATACATTTACTTTTGCATTTGTAAAAATTAATCACAAATAACAGCATCCCAAATAACAAAAAATAATTCTAAAGGGATAAATTCTGATTGATATTTAACACTTCCATTAAAAATTTTAAGTAATAAAGTAATTACTTAATAATATAATGGAAGTGCAAAATATTAATCAACCAATATTAACAGAAATGTTTTTTTTTTTTTTTTTTTTTTTTGTACTGCAATAAAGCGGTTTTGTCGGCATGAGAAAAAGCAGATATCTAAAAACTGATAAATTGCAAAAAAATTCCAATATAAAAGCGCTGCATACTTAAACGGATTGTTTCTAATAAAACTTTGATCAACAAGCAATATCGTAATATAACTTATTGAATTTGAAATAACCATTATTGATATTAATAAATAAAATGGGTATATTATTATTATATTTAGAAGTGGTCAATTTTTTTGCGTTGATGTTTATATATTACTGCAAAATTTAAACTGTTTCATAAAAATGTCTTCAAGATACGAAATTACTTCAAATAGAAATGATTCTACTTTACAATTATGGAATGATTCCACAGTGAACTGACAACTGAAGTTGGCAGCTCGCAGCAAGGTATAAGAATATGCATCATTGGTTAATGTGGTCAAATGTTTTCCTACATTTCTTAGAAGTATGCAAATGCTACCTTTTTGAACAATTCTCGCTTAAAATATTGAAATTCAATACAGGGAATATGGTGTATTTATATTTGAAAATTTTCAATTATTTTTTAATGCAATAGGATCAGTTTAAGGTCTATTTGATTATTGATCTTAATCTATAATAAGTTAGCTGGGACTAATAATATACAGCTCGTAGTTTTCCTTATGTAATAATATTGAATTATCATAAATTGTAACAGATTTTGTCATTTTGAAATGAGTTTTTTTTTTTTTTTTTTTCAGTGAAGATAATAATAGTGTTTCCACGTCTTAATTTTTTTTAAAATATGTGTAAAGTTTCGAAATATGGGCTTGAATTACTTTCTGTATGCAAGAGAGTAATATAAAATAATCATTACGTTGATTTTAACCATAGAATTGAGATATCTTTTGAATCAAATACTGAAATATTTCGAAAGTAGCCAAATTTTATAATCCAAATGAATCAAATTTACGATATAATTATTGACGTTTAAATATCTTATGTTGTTTCAAAAGAAACATTCAGCAGAATATTTCTTTTGTATGTAAATTACTTATCATTTTGAGATTCCAATAGCTAGAAAAGTATTGCTATCAAAAAGTGAGGACGAGAAAAGTTAGCCTTTCTTTTCACTTACAGTTAAACACACTAGATGGCAGCACAGGCTCTTTAAAGAAGTAGAACTAGATTTTTTTTTTTTTTTTGTTAGTTATTTTTACAAGAGAAATTTTACAATTTTAGTAAGTATATCGACCTTTTTACCTTTTCTGCAAATCGTGAATAAATAAAAAGACCTTTTTACCTTTTCTGCAAATCGTGAATAAATAAAAAGGTAAAAAGGTCGATATACTTACTAAAATTGTAATTTTAAATATATTTGTTCTAAAAAAATGTATAGAGAAAATTTTTTTAATAAACTTTATAAGCTTTTATTAATATAGGTGAATTTTATCTTTTTACTCTAATTTAAATTTTTAATTAAAAGAAAGAGTAGTTGCGCTAATGAAGTTTTAATTGCAATCGACATTAATTGAAACTGAAATGCCAATTTTATATTTTTATAGAAATCCAAGCAATGGGAAAGATTCTCTTACAAACGCTGCGAAGCATAATCAAAGTTGTAAAGAATGTTACATGATGATTAATCAAATAGTTTATTTTTAATTAATATAAAAACTAGATTTCCTTTATACATGCGTAGCATTTTTCCAGGAAATAACATAATGCTCCCCAAGATTTATTTATTAAAGGAGCCGAAAAATAGGGAAGCTGGTGATTATATAGCTAAGATTTCTTTTACCTTATTGACATTAAAAAATGTTTCTAAGCGCATGCATATGTTGCCATTCAAAAAGATTAAAATAAATGTATATATATTTTTTTTTAATTTTCAATAACTTGTAATAAAAATATTTCGCTCTCTCTCTGTTTGTTTATTAATTTTTTTTAATCGTTTGGGCAATTTAAAATTTGACGAGGAATTGCGAGATTTCAAAACTCTTTGTTATAACAGACTTTCTTATTTTAATCAAAAATAAAATGGTGACGATAAAAATTATTTTGTATATTATAACATTTTGTATTAAATAATCTTTTGCATTGAACATAAATTACATTAAGAAAGAGTTGTCTGTGGACGCATTAGTTAATATAAAATAAATTTTTACTTTTTCGGGTACTATGCATACTTAAAATTTTTCTCAAATATACTGAAATATAAGAAATTGTATAATAATTTTTTGTAACAATTAATAAAAACCATTTATTTTTGATAAGCCTTAAACATGAACATCTCATCCCAAATAAAGTTATTTTAATAGACTGTTTGAAATTGGCCAGTTGGTAAATAACAAAAAGATGCCCATTATATCAATTCCAAAGCATTTAATAACTCCAAATAAATACGGACCACAACTTATTGGCAAATCTCTTTCTAATTCCCTAAACTTCATCAATTCCACTTCCTTCCCTTAACCATCGCCTCTTCCCCATCTTTAAAGACAACAGGACAAAGCCACCATCAAGGCCTTCCGCTTCTACGATTGGCATTTATTGCAACAGCTCCTCGTGAGATTTCTTGCAAAAAAAAAAAAAAAAAAAAAAAAAAAAAGTGAGGGGGGAGTACGAAAGATTCCAAAAACAGGAAACAACATTCCATTCTCCCTGTCGGCGTTACCATGGGAGACCGGACGACGCTTGGACTCCCCCGTGGCTTTACGAATGATAGCACTTTCATATATATATTTGTATGATCCGGTTAGCGACGATGTCGTATGCAGGGCTGTGTAATCACAGCGCATTCATTCAGGGGCGCCCCCCTAAGTGGCTCACTTGGTCGACTCCTCTTGTATGCCCAATGAGGCATGGGGCTTTTTTGAAAAGACCAATAAAGGCTAGTCTGATTTCTCACGCTTGGTCTGCTCCTGGTGGGAGTCCCCCCCCGTTTCCATTCTGCATATAGAGCACCCCCCCCCCTCTTTTCCGTTTGGATTTCCGATATGTATATGCGAGAACTTCTTTTGCAGTAACATAGGATGATGGGGGGTTGCAAATCTACAAGTGTGTGTTAATTTTCGGTCGAGATCTCTTCTGGGGTAGAGTGAAGTCGAATCAAATGATGATGGCCTTGAGTTAGTCAGATTTTAAATGAAAAAATATTTTATTGGTGCATTCATGTACAATAATCAAGAAATGGAGATGAATCTTGAGTTATATCTTTCAATACAGTTCTATTTGGCACAATATGAATTACAGCATGCTACTTACATGCAATTGTGGAATACCAAATATTTTCATTAGACAGCTAAGAAAAGACAAGGTCTTAGACAAGTGGAATAAAAAAATTTATTTTCTTTGTTGCCAATTAAATGAGTTTGTAAAAATATGAATTCTATGAATGATAAAATATGATGATAATATTAATGTTTTATCAAATATAATTGGTGATGTCCCTATCTGTTTTATTACGTTCGCTTTTTATTAAAATATTTATGAAATCGAACATATTGATGTGAAAATGGATGCCGGACAGCATTGAGCCAGAATATTTCAATAAAACCAAATAAATATTCGCAAGTTTCATTAAACAAAATTTATGAATATAAAATAAGCCATTAGCCTGGTAAGAATAAGCTGAAATATGAAACTAAACTGACGATCTTCTAAGGAAGAGACCTCCAAATGTATACTGCCTAGAGCCCCCAACAACTAAATCCAGTACTGCTTATATGAAAGCACACAGGGTAAAGAAGAAGAAAAAAAAAAGGAGACAGAGAGTATACAAATTCCGCTAACATTTATTAAAAATACGAATAACTGATCTATGACTTTCTTGACTACATGAGGATATTATTCAAACCTGTGATCGGAGAGTCGGGGGAATTAATGATGATAGAAAGGACCAATAAATCAATTCATAACTGTATTAGGAATCAAAATACTACTATTGCGTTAGCTTAAGAGATAATGTATCATATTTATTTTTTATATTATATAATAGTCATCTTTGATGACCAGCTAGTTCGAAGGATGATCAATGACGTTTAATTTCAATTAAATCTCGTATATATTTCTTCATTCCCCCAACAAAATATTTTTAATTACCAAATTATAACAGATATTAGAGCCGTGCTGTTTCTCTTGTCTTGCATCTATTCTATTTTTTATGCACATAATCTTTCCTAATTGAATCAAGTTCCATAACATCAAAGATTTGTTTAAAGTATAACTGCATGGGAAATCTATTTTCTCATTTCTCATTGTCTTTCGCAATACATCACCCATTACAAGGCTCATTTGTAGTGCTAGATCAAACGATTTAGCACTACCAATGTCAGTATAAATTCGTTTGTATAGCACATGTACTCTCTCTCTCTCTCTGTCTCACTCAGTCTCTCTTACACACAATTTTTTTAATTATTAATAGAGATATTTGTATGATCATTGACCTATATTTAAACTAAAGAAAAGAACCAATCTATAAAAACTCCAAGAAGTTATTCCTTGTACGTTTTCCCAACATTTTTTTAAAAAAAATTTGTGGACATATTCTCTAAAATAAATGGTTTTATATCGTTTGTATTTATAAAAAAATGTATCATCAACTGTATGGGAAAAGAATTGTATTGAATTATATTACTTCTTCTTTCAATTCTAAAGAAAAAAAGGAAAGAAAAACAGTTTAGAGCTTTGAATGCTTCTAAGCTTGCATTTATCTCATCAAATAACACATAAAGGTATGTACACAAAAACACTTTAAAAAATATTCCCAATAATCTCATTTCGGCTATTTTGAAGTTAAACGAAGGAGTTAATTCAGATATAATGGTTTCGATTTAAACGACTGACAAAGAAAAAAAAAATGTATTCTCCTTGTCTTTTTCTTTGTGTGTGTGTGTGTGTCTCAAAGATTCGATCCAAGCAACATTTGGATATATAGGAGTATTATATGAAAAAATGAGTATTTTGTGGTGTCTATATCTGCCAGGCTATATAACCGGACATTGCAAACTGTATTCTAAAGCTTTCGAATTCTCATTTAAATGGCTGTTTTTTCTTTTCTTTACGCTTTTCTTTTCTGACGGGAATAGTTCATAATTTCTAACAAATAAATAATCACTTATAAACTTTGTATCATTCTTTAATGCTTTTTAATAATTTTTATACTTTAGATTGAAATAAATTATTTTTATACAGCAAGAAATTTCGCTCTGATAATTTATTTCGTTAAATCAGATTTCCTTTTCATTTTTCTTTCATCTTTTCTCTTTTTCAAATTTTGTTTTGTGTTTATTAGCTTCCTCAAATTGAAAACTGTAATAATGAACTATATTTTTGTATCTTTTGCTTCACGTTTTTACTTAACAAGATCAAAATTAATTATCCATCGAATGATTATTATAAAGCTCAAAGGATTTTTAATCGAAATTAATGGCCATTTCAAAGTTCATTAAATGTAGAACAAGATTAATTTGTTACCATATTCACTTACAGAATCATTTATAAAAAGTTTAGTTATAGATGCAAAAGTATACGCAAAAGTTAATCAAATATCTCATTTATTTTTTCCCCATGAATCAGACATTTTTTTTAAGCTCTGCAAAGAACATTTTCTCCATAGAAAACGAGCTTTGGCGTCTCACTTTGATTCTGATCCCTCGCCAACCCTAATTCCCGCCACTGATGATTCGGAAAATTCCGGAAAAGCTACCGAACTGCTCGACCCCTCCGCGCATGTTGCTCGGCGATGACACGGCACGCACACGCCACACGGCGGTCGTACCGCCTACTTCTTTTCTTCTTCCCCCCCTGCACGAAGTGTCGAAATCGAGCCTCGGGGTTACAAATCATCACTGCGATCTCTCGCCATCTATTGTAATTCAAATTTTGAAAAGTGCGGTCGAGTGAGTATTGTTCGACCCGCTTGGCTTTTGGTACAAAAGAGGATAAATTATTTAAGGCCGGTACCTAATTGTACCGGTCGTGTGTCGGCTGTCGTTGATTTTTTTTTTTTCCCTTTTCATCCGCGCCCTTCTTTCTTTAGACGTTGATGGATGAATAAGACTACATTTCCTCTATCGTTGATTTTCCCACCCATGTTTTATATATATGCGAAAGGACTTTTGAATTATGTTGCGTTTTTATTAGTGATTGTGTAGTAACAAATATTTGTAGTAATGTTTAAAATGTATGAAATTAAAATAAATAACACCACCTTTTGAATATTATGATACATTGCCTCAATTGCCTTTGTATGCTCTTATTTATGTATTATTATTATTACTTTTGCTTTGAATATTTTTATCGATTGTGTTTCGTTATTTTTGTCTTGCATCTTGTTATCTTGATTGTGTTTTGTTATTTTTTCTTATATCTCATTAATTAACTTGATTATTTTGTGTTATTTTTTTTTCTTGTATCTTGTTTTTGTAGGCTTTATATGGGACACTTTTCAACCTTTCATATTAAGTGTTAAGTTTATGAATTGTGTAAATTAACTAATTTTTGCAGCAAAATGCAAACCGAATGAAATAAAGGCAAAGAGCACAGGCTGCTTAAAAATGATGTCTAAAACATTCCATCTTTTCATTTTGTTCACGAGGTTAGTAGCATGCAATTTCAAATAAAAAATAAAAAATATGTTTAATATAAACAATGTTTACAAACTTACTTTTATTAGAGTTTTGACGAATTTATCTTTTATTTTAATTTTTAATGAAATGTTTTAATTCTTAATTCATTATTATAAATATTGTAGAATCTTGAAAATTATTTCTCAAATCCACCACCAGAGGACACCACAAGTTCGGAATCAAAATTTACTAAAATTATTCTAACAATTAACATAAAATTCCGAAAATATAAGAATTCGATATTGTTATTTATACACACATTAAAAAAATGCGTTAATTATGTCTACAATTATAAAAAACAAAAGTCTAAATTAATTTCAAAACTCTTATTTACCAAGAAAAGAGTATTCCCAGCTCTGCCATTTTAATTGTCACTAATTGCCATTAGTTATTATAGATCAGAAAAACATTTTGAGATTCATATTTCGAATAATAGTAATTGATATATATCTAACTGCTGATAAAGGGAAACAAACATATACGCCATTTGGCAAATATATATATATATATATATATATACATTGGTGTGCAAAACTTAAGCAAAAGGTATGTTTTTTGCCATAACTTCACGAGAAATCATCCGAGAGACATGATATTCAGAAATGAGATACAGCATTTTGTTTTGAAAGAATGACGAAAGCATAGTTGCGCAGAAATGAATACAATGCATACAGTATGGAATCAAACAAAAAAAAGGCTTTATTGAACTCATAGTATCGTTACACATGATTGTCTGTCCAAGAGGAAGAACAGCAAGCAGATGTTCCTTAGTATGGGATATGCCCTCCCCTTACTGCAATGGTTGCTTCGCACCGTCTCCCCATACTCAGTACCAGATTATCCAACAGTTTTTGAGGTAAGAGTGCCCATTCCTCAATCAGCATCTGTTTAAGTTGTCGGGTGTTCCCAGGAGGATCTAATCGTGCCGCAAGGCTTCTCCCCAAAGCATCCCACACATGTTCTATCGGATTTAAATCAGGGGAGCACGCCGGCCAATTCATTCGAATGATATCTTCACTTTCCAAGAGCTCCTCAACAGCATGAGACTTGTGTGGTCGTGCATTGTCATCCATAAAAACGAAGTCTGATCCAATGGCACCTCGGAACAGACGCACATGGGGAAGGATCACCTCATGACAATAGCGATCTCCAGTTACAGAACCTCTGTCGAAAACGTGGAGCTCAATCCGCCCGTTCATCATAATGCCTCCCCAGGCGACAACACCAGGACCACCGAAACGGTCTCTTTCCGTGATGTTACAGGGATGAAACCGTGTCCCGACCTCTCTCCAAATCAACTGGCGTTGGGAATCGCTTGTGGCACTAAAACGACTCTCATCTGTAAAGAGGAC
>JAPMOR010049586.1:6195-66479 GCA_026543865.1 Argiope aurantia | reverse complement strand
TTAGAATAAGATCTCGTCTCCAGAATGGGAAGTTTCAGCTTTGAAACCAGATTTCATCAAATGTCTGTTACATGAGTCACCAAATGTTTTATTACGTATGTTATGCATGTGAACTTGTTGTATGTGGAATCCGATATCGTAGTCCAAATTTTTTTTACATTAGTTGCCATAGAATGAAATTTAAAAAAAAAAACATTTTCTTCAACTGATGTCGAACTGACCCTCATTTTGCTTCAAAACAGAACATTAACAACCAAGCCAAACTAGGGATTTGTCAAGTAACAGGTGGCCATAAAACATAAGAAAATAGAAATTGTTCATGTTGTTGTTAAAATATCGAATCAAAAATACAATTAAGCATTATTGATATTGCTAAACACTAATAGTTATTTTTATGTAAATGGAAATAACTTTTATAGTAAAAACTGATGTGAATTTTATTTTCTCCCATTCATAAGCCCTATTTGATAATATTCAGGCTTAGTATATATGGAAAACTGTTAAAAGAAAACAATTTACGCATAAATTCTGTAATTGTAATTATCTTATCATCTATGTTTCTAAAATTAAATCCAACCATTTATTTTTGAAAGATGGGCTTCAGAAAATAATATTATGAAGTTTCGTTCCATGTTTCTTTTACACATCATGCAAAACATTAATGTACTTTTTTTTCGCTGAGCAATATGAGTAGAGATTTATGTAGTTGAAAAGCAGGAGTTTTTCTCTACTAAATAAATCTATAAAAATAATAATATAGTAGTAATAATAATAGTAATTAATATTAAAAAATTATTATTTTCTTATTGTTTTTATATTTGGCAGAATTAAGCATTCGTATTTATGCAAAGATAATTAGAAAATTTCTAATGAATAGCGTTACAGCTTGAACGACGGAAATTATTTAAATATTGGAAAATAATATGCTTTCATATTTCTTTTAACATAAAATTATTAATAAATTTGTAAAATAAAATAATATTTATCTTTTGAGTGTTCTTTACCAACGTTTTACCTTCACTAAAGGTATAAATGTTAGTTATAAGTTTTAGTTTTTTAGTGACATTAAAAGACCTCTGCAAATAAAATGGCTAGATTTTCCAGATTAATTTGGTTAGTTCTCTGTCTATCACGGATTAGAGCAAGTTCAAAATTTTCCGCCAAATATGAATCGGATTACCTAAGCCCCACTTTAACTTATTAATTTCTTAGGTAAAATTGTGACATTTAATTAAATGCTCATATTTCCCCAATGTCCCAAATGATTCATACAGGAAAATTTAGTTCCATTATACTTACATTCTGTTTCGATGTAATAATAAAATTATTTTAGAATGGACCTCGTCATTTTGGACTACCTGGCATGATGACATCTCAGCAAGCACCCTTTCCTTACGCTCCATATTAATGAAAGAGCATTTGGCATGGTATAGGAAAAATCGGGTTTCGAACTTGGAACCCTCTGGAGCTGCGAGCTTACCATTAGGGAACAGTGATCCTAACTCATATCGCTAAATAATTTATTTATTTTCTTTTAATTTTGCTTATTTAGTGATGATCTATCTGATTTCTATATTCTGGTAATTTAGAATTTTTAATAATTATTAAATTTAGCTTCTCTAAGTAAATTTTATTGAGTAAATTCGTATTTAATTTATATCTACACCTAATACAGTAGAGAAAAAAAACTGACCAAACTTTCCTAGTCTTTGTAATAATTTGGATTTTCAAAATAGTGTTCCGAATTAGAGTTAAATGACTTGATAATCATTTTCTATCTATAAACAACTTGTTCGCATTTTATAAAAATTAGCTAGATTTAATTTTTATGATAGTTACTTTCTGAAATGTACTTCTTTCAAAAAATTTCTAATTCCGACAATACATAGTGTACTGGTCACTATAGTATGATTAACTTGAAGTGAAGCAACTAGAAAGAAAAAGTAGTATAAGCAACAGCAAAAATAAATTATTTGTACTTCTTTATTTCTTTTAAGAATTTTTTTTACACACACACACACACACATATATATATATATAATTCACTTCTTTACTTATTATATTTACTTTAATTTATTTCTTAGTTTAATTTTATCTAAAATGCGTCATCCCACACATGGACCGCGCACTCTGATTTCAGACTTCCCTAGATTGAAATTTCGGAAAAGCTACTCAGTTTATTAAACTTGTTTCTTGCTATAAAGCTTCTAATAGTATCAAAACGTTATAAATAATGATTTTAATAGTATCAAGATTTTGTAAATAATAATTTCAATATCAAAAGGTGATAAATAATAATTTTAATAGAATCAAATATTATAAATAATCAATATAAAAGTATTATAATGTTTTCAAATTTTTTAAAGTTGGCTACAGAGCTTCGAAATTAATTATTTCATCATTTAATACTAAATTTCTAAATAATGGCTTTTCTTAGAATGGCTTTTTGTTTTTTTAATTAAAAAATTGAAATTTGAATGAAAAATTGGAGGCATTCGGTTGGTAAGCTCTCCTAATTGAAATTCTGAAAAGCTAATCATTTTATTTGGCGTATATTTTACAACAAAGATTCTAAAAGTGTCAGAATGTTGTAAATAATAATTCTGACATCAAAATCTTATAAATAATAATTTCAATTGCATCAAATATTATAAATAATAAAGATAAAAGTATTTTATATTTTAAACATATATTTGTCATTTCAAAATTGAAGATATCTCAGCAATTCCACACCTATACACATTTAACAAAAGTTTTAGCAAATTAATTTATGTACAGCCCCTTGCTAAATGTAGTACATATCGCGGAACATTGAATCCTCATACATATTAAATTTATTCAAAAGGATATCTCTGGTTCGTCTGATGTATACATTTCCAAAATCGTCTCCTTTCGACGACACTCTCGCACACTAAGTGCCATCGACGGGAGCTGTTCACTTTTTTTCCCTCCATCCTCCGGAACTTCGTTAACCCCCTAAACATCCCTGCACTTTTATGCGCTGCTGGGAAGTTGCCTTCCAGGAATCAGTCACCAACTTCCTGAGAGTTGGAAGGGATGACCTACTCATCTGTAATACCACACAGAGACACCGCCGCAAATTGCAAATCGGTGCGTCCGATAGAGATGTCGCGAATTATCCGATTTAGGAAATGCTGTTAGGAAATATCACATGAAATTTAGGAAATTATAAAAAAATAATTTTTGTGAAAGATTGAATTTTTGAGACATTTTTTTTATTCTAATATTCCCTATTTCTGTAAAAAAAATACTCCATTTTCTTCTTTGTTTTTTTTTTCTTTCTTCTTTTTCCTCTTTGATATCTTTTTTTTTATTTTCTATTTTATTTGTTTCTTTACTGAAATTTTTTATCTGATAAAAAAAATGTTTTCCAAGTATCTCTTTTGCATGTAATTCAAAAGCATTTTAATTTGTTTCTTAAATAACTCACATTTCATTTCAATGTAGTAATATCACATACAAAATGTATAAATGTGCATGACATTGGCAGGGCTTCCATTTGCATTCCAGTAATTCATGTGAAAAGGTTACTATAAAGGTTACTACTTACTTCATGTGAAATATTATTGATGGGATTATGGCCACATGGCGGGAATTTACAGACATTAAACGCGAAATGGTAAAGCTAGATTCAGGGGATATTCCATTTCGGAAATCGTTAGGAAATTCTATAATCCTAGATCCATAGTGACAAGAGTGTGCCAAGAATGCCTAATTTCATGAATAACCTCCTACCATGGACAACGCAGTGACCGACCGCCTGCACTTAATGAAAGAGACCAGCGATGTGCGCGTAGGAGTGTCAGTGTTAACAGACAGGCAATACTGCATGAAATATAACAGACAGGCAATACTGCATGAAATAACCACAGGAATCAATGTAGGATTACGATGGACGAGTCCATTAGGACAGTGCGACGAAATTTGGTTTTAATGAACTATGGTAGTGGAAGATCGACTCATGTATCTACTAATACACGAAGCGCCTCTTCTAGGCTCGTGATCATATCTATTGGAGCCTAGACGACTGGAAAACTGTGGCTTGGAGTGGCTTCATGGTGTTCACGACTTCATTTCGTAAGAGCTGATGGTAGAGCTCGAGGGTGGCACAGATTCCACGAAGTTATTGACCTAAGTTGTCAACAAGGCATTGTACAAGCTGGTGGTGGCTCCAAAATGGTATGGGCTGTTTTTACATAGAATGGACTGCGTTCTCTGGCCCAATAGAACCGATTATTGACTGGAAATGGTTATATTTAGCTATTTGGAGATTACTTTTAGCTATTCGTGGATTTCATGTACTCAAACAACAATGGAATTTTTATGAATGACAATGCACAATGTCACCCGGTCACATATGTTTGCGATTGGTTTGAAGTACATTCTGGACCAATGAATTAGGTGGCCATCTAGATGTCCTCATATGAATCTTCTTTGAACATTTATGGGACATAATTGAGTAATCAATTCGTTAGAGGTCGGAGTTTAGCAACAGCAACATTTTCGCAATTACAAAAGTTACATCTACAAAAGCAGCATGGTTCACTATTTCTGCAAGAGACTTCCAATCACTTATTGAATCCATTCCACGTCGAGTTGCTACACGTCACCGGGAAAAAAAACTTTACTCATTATTAGGAGGTATCTCATGATTCTTTTCACCCAGTATCATTCTGTCTGGCACCTCATAAATTGGGGACCGGAATATTTATACGCCCAATTCCCCAGTCCCTATTTTCATGTTACCATAGATTTCAAGACACATTCCGAATCCGAATTAAGATGTGCATGGTTCGTTATATTTGTCTTTCACTGCAAAGAGAATCAGGCATTGACTTTACAAGGTCACCTGTTGCTGTTTATTTGTGTAGTTGTGGCGATCTGTTTTACAAATAAGTTCTGTTATCTGAGTATCACAAATAATTTAAAAATAGATTCCCATTCAAGAATACAGACACTTGTGTTGCTAATTTTATATTTTGTTTTATATCAAAAAGGGATAGGCATCATCATGGTAAAGTCACTTGTTACTGTATATTTGTGCTGTAGTTAAGATTTTTATCACAGACAAATCTCATTGTTTCAGTATTACAATGAATTTAAAAATAGATTCAGTAATCAGGTTTCATTATTAGAATGAACCAGCCATCGACTTCCTTAGGTTATTTTCTACCACATAATTGTGGTGCAAGCATTATTTCGGCTTTACTTTTCAAAATTCACCAGTGGAAAATAAAGATTTATGTTACTCTTCATCTTGAGCTTTTAACGGAAATAGACTCTCTCTCTCTCTCTCTCTGTATATATATATTACATGCAAACTAAACAAAATTTTGCAAATGCGTGGTTGCAAAGAAGAAACTTTTGAAATTTTTACTTCTCTTTATTTCACTATGGAAATCATAATTTGTACGAGAGGGAAGCGATGATAAAATGACGTCTTTTTTACATTGCAATACAAGAGCAAAGTGGCACAAATTTTTCCCTTCATTGATTTTACTATAATATTTTGATCAAGATTTCTTTGTCACATGTCGACTCAAGCAAGTGAATTTTAGGCACCTTCTTAAAAGGATGTGCAGTTGTTAAGGATTTTTATTTATCTTTTTCGTGACGTGGTAACAATGACAATTTTGTTAAGCGTGATTTAGAAAAAAGTGGAAGCAAAAAAAGTTGAAATTGGAGAAAGGTAAAAGAGAACATTTTAGAATGAAGTTAACTTGGGCTAAATTAAGATAAAAATTAGGAAATTAATTAGGATTTACATAAAATTATGTATCTATCTATATATATATCTAACCATATATACATACATACATGCCTATATATATATATAATTCAAAATTTATGTTAGCGAAGTTATTTATCTCAATGTTAAAGAGAATTTTCAGCACGTATCTTCAATTAAAAATAACAATTGTGCTACCCATTATCTTCAACTTTCATTGCAAATAAAGTTAGTCATAAACATTGCAAAGTGGTCTTTGCTGTATATTTCTGCCTTCACGCACACAAATTGCGTTATCTCATTGTTACAGTAGATTTCAACATAGATTTCTTGTTGAATAATAAAAAATTAATGTCGTTAATTTTCTATTGCAAAGAAAGAAACCTACCGACATTACAGTGCTATAAACACAGTGTATTTCCCACCCAAATCGAACGCCAGATCAGCCGTACCTTTTCTGTGTAACAATAAACCTCATTCCTGCAATTCTGTTCACGAGTGTTTGCCAACGGAGCGATCTCCGTCGTTTCTACATCAAAGGACACCGCTCCTCCCCTTTCTCAAACGAAAGGAAGGAAATCACTCAATGGGATTAACCGAAAGTGTAACATGCGGGTGATGTCGTTTGCCATCATAAATAAACCCCTCGGTTTTAACTTTAAGCTTTTGCAGCGGTGCACAACTGATTGTTTCAACATGGGTTCAGTAGCTCCGCCGTAATCTCCGGTTAAGCGTGGAATGCAGGATTAGGAGCTTCATTACAGGGAAATCGGAATTACAGACCTTTGGCATGAGTTTGTATTGTAAAAGGGTAACTAGCTTATGTGAAGCTTGCCTCTGGTAAATAAATTTTGAAACAACGCTAAACCTCGCAGCTCTCTTTTCAGACAAATATATTTGAATAAAAAGAAGAAAAACTAACAAAATTATTAAATGTAAAGATACTAAAATTGTCGAATGTGAAAAAAATATAAATACACGGCATGAAGACAAAAAAAAAAAAAAAAAAAAAAAAAACCTACTCATATGTGTTTTTCATTTAAAATAATATGTATAGTTTGTTTGGAATTAGCAGTTAGAATCAACTGCGTTATTTTTAACCATAACAATATAATCAGGACATCATCTGAGATGGTACCTTTACTTTATGTATTTTAAATTGACTGTGTAAGATAAAACCATAACAGCACAATCAGGGCATTTGAATTTGTCTTTTTCTAAATATTTCCAAATACATTTTACCAATAGGAGGCAAATATTCCTAGTTTACTGAGGGAACAAAAAAAAAAAAAAAAAAAAAAAAAAAACTCTTTAAAAAAGAAAAAAAAAGGTTTTTTTTTTTTTTATTTCTTTTTAAAAGTATTTATTAGTACTTCTTCATGAAGAAAAATCTATCCATTTCTTTTCCTTTTTGTTCCGATGTATTTTATTATTTCATTAAATTCCCTGGCAAAGAGTCTTTTATGATGAAGCTCCCTTTTCCAAATTCCATATCATAAAAATTTCTGATGTAAGAATTGCTTTTTTTCTGTATGCTTTACGTACTATAAAGTTTGTAAGCAACCTTTGCGCGTATCCTGTATAATTTTGTAAACTCATTAATTAAACACTTCACATCAAAAATGAACAGACGTGCTTTAGATTTAATTCGTAGAATTCCAAGAAATTCGTTAAGGCTATTTGAAAAAATTAGCATTTTCTATGCTATTTCGTATATTGTTGCCATAGCGATGAGCGGCTAAATCGAAAGTAATTTTAATACATTGTTACCATTATTCTAATAAAATTGTTTTTCTTAAAAATTTATTTCTGTTCCGGGACTTCTTGCTCCAGTTATTATACTTCCTTTATTATGACTACTAAATAATACAATCAGTACTAGCAATATAGCATACTACTAGTTACTTTAAATATTATAGTACTGGTTTAATTATTTTGCTCTTTGTACTAAATATGGGTGTGAAGCAAAATAATATATTAAGTTTTTTTTTTATTTAAATTTTGATTAGATTTTAGGCTTAAACATTTTATATGCCGAAAGGCCAAAATGACAAATGTATTTGAAGAACATTTTAGTTTAGTACTTAAAAAGACGAAAATCACTCCACCTGAAAATATGGAATAAAATAATCATAAGTTTCTAAGACAGGATATGTTATTTAATTTCTTAAGTCAAAGAGATTAAAGTTGAAAAAGGATTGATATAAAATCTTATAATGTCATCTGTTTCTGATAAAATATCGATGATAGTCAAAATTCTTTATCAAATAAAATTTTAGTGTATCAGACTAGAAAGGAATCCATGTAAAATCTCATAAAAAGAATAAAATTTATATTTTATGTAAAATGCGGAAATCTCATCATTTTTTTGCTTTTCCTCGAAAAATTCAAAAGAAATAAAATAAAAATGTAGCAACTAAAGCACTGATATTCATAAAAAATATGACTTTCTTTCTTAGTTCTTTTTATTCCCTTTATGTTGCATTTCCTCTTCATTTGAATTATCCTTACCTATAAATAACGAATAAATAATATTTCATCATTAATACAGAACACTGCCATAAAATTTTTTGCATCAAATATATTTAAAAAGTCTTTTCCATTTCAATTTTCCTCTCAAGCGTTTTGAAATATCGTTCGAATACAAAAAATACTTCCCTTACTTCTCTCCCCCCCCCCTTCTGAACTTTAAAGAAAAATTCAAAATCAGAGGCAATCGAAAAAAGGCGTAAAAAGATATGCGCATCTATTAATAAAATGCTTCGCTACCATGTTTCTCTAAAAGACGCTGCTGCTTGCTGGCTCCCCCTCCCACATGCTCTTTTATTTCCCCTCGCTCTCCGACAAACAGACCAACCTTTTTGACGCACACACTTTCCAAATGCTTTTTCCATCACTCGCGTCGCGCAAACCGCCATCTGATGAAATATGCATGGACAGTCCGGGAAAGATGGTCCGGGATACAACAAAAAAAAGCACACCAAATAAAATGAAACCGGAACGCTAAAGTAACCGGGAAAAAAACCGAATTCACCAATAATACACACACACACCGAAAGAAAGTTGGTGGGACTACTTCCCTAGATTGTCGCCGGGAGTAAAATTAAACATGGGACGAAAAGGGGATAAAATAAAAAAAGGAAACAACAAGGCAGGGAGAAAGGGAGGAAAAACAGGAGCGACAGGAAAAAGGAAAACAAGAAACACTGCAGCAGCGACGTTTTCGAAGCGGAAGAACAAACAAGAGGGGTATAAAGCGAAGGAAAAGCCCAAACTGAATTACGCGAAGCCTCTGGCAATCGCAGGCGCTCGAAAGTTCACAGAAGTCTGTTTGATTACCAACACCACAGGAGCGAGTCCTCCCTAATGGAGAGGAGCTTCTCTGCAGTGCATGAAAAGAGGTGCATTGGTGGTGGGAGGGGGCAATGCCAGCAGGCATAGCACCTCCCTCTCCTCCCACCTTCAGTGAAGCTTGCCGCCAAGTAGAATTTCGAATGGGAAAGCTGTGGCCATATTCCGGTGGGACATGGGACATCTTCCACTCCCCTCTTCCCCCACTTTAATTTTCAGGAATGCGGAATCATTAAAGCAGAGAACCGGGGCAAACATTCATTAGCCAAAGACCTTTCATGTCACTTTTGTGCGCACCAGGACAAAGATTTGTCTTGCAGATGATGCACCCGCTTTGCCTCTCACCTTTGTGTATGCTTCGATTGTTGCCGATTCTTGCAAAGTACCGGATCGCTGGCTTCTGTTGAGAGACGCTGCTTTTAGCGAGCGGCCCTTGAAGTCCTTCTAGTCTAAATGTAAGCAGGAATGATCTGTGGATTGTATAATGGCAGGTTTCATCAAGGCGTGCTCATTTGGTAGTGACATTAAGGTCCAGGTTTCAGAAATGGATGTCGTTTTGGATGTAATGATCAGATGGAGGGCACTTAGATTAAAATTATTCTATCGCGGATATCATTACATCTGTTTCTCATCAGTTTCAGAATTTAAAAGAAAAAAAAACACTCTTAAAATGTCGTTTAATAATAAAATGTTAATCTGCTTTTTGCTTTTGTATGAATTGCTATGTCCTTTAAATATATATAAAAAAAACTAATTCATATGATATATATTAGCAATACTAAAGATAATCTTCTAATTTTTAGCTCAAACATATTGGGGCACAAAAATTTTTGACATCACTTCAGTTAGATTGTTTGATTTTTGTAAACATATATAATGACACCTTTTGGCCATAGACATACCATGACATCTTTGTCAAAACCATTTTATTATTATTATTTTTGCAGAAATTGGCTTAAAACTAAATAATTTTATATCATTCAGTGTATGGTTTGTTTTTTGGAGTTACCTACTTAAGTATTGCAATTTAGATACGTAACAGTCCTAAAACTAACAGCGCATGTTATCCTACAATCAATTTCGCTCCGAGCTTTGATGTCACATGTGTCATCCTCCTACCATGTTTCTGATTTTTTTTTTCTTTTTTGCATTGTGTGAGTGTAATTCAAATTTTAGTTTAATTATAAGAACGAATTTTAATTTTAAAAAAAATTTGGCGATTGACCTTTTAAACATTTCTGATGTGAAATGCGATTTGGTTTGATACTTAAGAAGCTAGAACGAATAATTTCTGATTTGAGAAGCGAGAGTAAAAAACAAGCGGTTAACAGAAATGAACATCGCCCCTGGTGGGACTTGAACCCACAATCTTTGGCTCCGGAGGCCAACGCCTTATCCATTAGGCCACAGGAGCGGGTGGGGAGGTTGACTTCATTCCTTATTATAAGAGAGAGCAAATTATAGTAGACGATAAAAAATTTTTAGTTCAATTTCTATAAACATAATGCTGTGGGTGTACATATAAGGTTAAAAATAATAATTGCTTATTTATTTATAGAGGGAAATAACTGTTAAATTCATTTTGAGAGATTTCATGTTTTTTTTTCTAGGAATTTAGTAATCAAAAAGTATGTTCTTAACTCCTATATAACAAACCAAATTATTTGCACAGTATGAGAAGAAACAATTTGAGAGCAAAAATACTAATTATTTAACATTACAATTTTGTACACAAAAATGTCATAAAAATAGAAGAACTAGTTTTTAAAATTGATTTCTTCAAATATTTAATTGCATTTTTTTTTTCTCTTAAATAGCGATCTTTATTCTCAGATTTCGAGTTAAAATTTTATTAGTTGTAAATTAAATTATTTTAATTCGCTGTAATGAGGTTTTATCTAACTAAAATTTGATTTAACCTTTTTGAATCTTAAAAAAAAAATGACTTTTATTTATTGAACGGACACTATGTGATGAACGATAGATATTTTTGGAAAATATTCGTTATGGACAAAGATAAACTAAAAACGCTTTGAGTTAGACGTATGAAATCTGATATTTACACCAAATATATAAATTTTTATCAAATTGCGAGCAAAATCCGTTTAAAGGAAATCTGTCAGTTCGGCTCTTCGAATATAAGTTATCATGATAACTACAAAATGAAAAGAGCTAGGTAGAAAAAATTTGGTACATAGATTTAGCATCTAGAGTGTGGACACCTATAGAAGTTTGAATCAAATCCCCAAAAGGATTTGAATTTTTTCCCATACATGCGTAACTTGCAGGTGTAGGTGCAAGTTAAATTTTATTTTCGTAATTTGCGAAATAAATAGTTGGAAAATGTGATTAAAATATTTTTTTAAAAAAATCATTAAAAATAGAAACTTAATTTATAGGTTAAAACTATGGTATCACCAGAAAGACTGCTTTTTGAACTTTAAGATGATGTAAAAATTGGCTTTGTACTATAATATTTTTGGAAGTTATCGCAGAAAATACAAAGATTTCACTTAATTTTTAATTAATTGATTCTAATTAAAATTTCAAAAAAAAAAATGTTGCTCTGAATTGCACATTCCCGCCCTCCAAAGTATATATGTGCCAAGTGTCTCTAGGTCAAACAATCTGGCATGTAGAACACACACACACACGCGCGCATACGTACATCCATGCATCCTTATTATAAGTAAGGATAAGAAGGAGAGATTCAGCCATAACAACTACAAAACTGCAACAACACTATAATATTATTTTGAAGGCTTGCTTTTTTTAGCTTGCTTGATTATTTTCCCATAATCAGAACTCTATGAACTACGAAACTGAAAAGTATTAACAAAGATATAAAGAAAGCAAAATGATAAAAATGAATTAATAACTAGGATACGTGAATGCTGAGGTTGTTCAGATACCAACCGTGAAAGATATCAAAATCCACTCAATACACTCTAACGGAAAGCATAAATCAAAGATTCCTTCCAGTGAATTTGGCCATAGCTAGATTTTATTTGGCTGGAGATCAAGCCAACAAGCTGTATATTATTCCAATATTTTTTGGAAACTATCTAGCACCACTGCATATAAATAAGAACCATATAATAATTTATATATTTATTAGAGTTTTTAAAAAGGATTTATCAAGTTCCTTTGCAAATATGTGATAAATTGATTTGATAACTTTGATATAAAATAGTTAATAAAATCAAAGCACCTGAATTTTATATCTCATTCCGACATCAAAATGCTCTTTCATATAACATTATCCATATTGTTAAATCAATAATAATGTATATAATAGTATAATAATGTATACCATATTATAATATATATATTTATCAGATCTTTTTTAAATAATTTATCAAGTTATTTTACAAATTTGTAACAAACCGATTTGATAACCTTGATATAAAACAATTAACAAAATCAATGCATCTCAATCTTATACGCTCTTTCATACAATTTTATACGTATTGTTCAATCAAAATAACTTGATTTAAATTCCCAAAACTTACATTTGATTTCGGAAACAAACGACAACGGCTGCTGATCCCCAGCAATCTGTGTCTGCCAAAATCCAGCCGCTTCAACGGAAATCAATTCCCGTGATGAACGCGAGTATTAGGAATTTGACAGGATTTGTGTGTTTATGGCAAGCGGGTAAAGTGTAAGCTTTAGGAGACGGAAGGGGGGAAGATTTATAGCAGCGTATGCTGTGAGCAAATCGGGCTTAATACGTTCCTGATTTCGAATGTTTCAGCTGAGGGTACCGCTAGAAATTTCCGTTCGTTTTTCTTCCGCTTTGACAACCGACGGAAATAGGGTTTTTATCTTTAATTTCTTTTCTCTATCCAATTTTCCATTTCACCAGCGATTTTCCGTTGGAAAGCATTGCGTTCTTTGTTTTTTTCTTCCTTGGGTGGGATAGTAACTCAAGATTGCTTTTATGATGGTCGTAAGACGTCGAAATTTCTTGGTGATGGGAGGCCAAAAATATTGATAGGCCTGTTGCATTGTAAGATTTATTGTAAAGTTTATGATACACTGAAGATTAAAATAACATCCAGTATAATTTCTGAACTATATATTGGATGTATATCTTAGATTAACGCATCGTCATTTCATAGGACGTCGAATTTTCTTGGTAAAGGGAAGAAAAAAAAAATATTTATAGGGTTCTTGAATTATAAATTTACTGAAAAATTTATGATACACTGAAAATTAAAATAACATCCAGTATAATTTAACAAACAGTATAATTTTTTAACTTTATCCTGGATGTATACCTTAGATTTCAGTATCGTTATTTCATCGAATTTTCTTGGTGTTGGAAAGGCAATAAATATTTATAGAACTGTTGCATTACAAAATTTATTGTAAGGTTTACGATGCATTGAAAATTAAAATAGCATCCAGTATAATTTCTGCATGCACTCTTTAGGTTTACGCATCGTTATTTCATACGACCCTGAAGTCTTTTGTTGACGGGAAGGCAAAAAATATTTCTAGGCCTGTTGCATTATAACATTTATTGTAAAGTTTATGATACACTGAAAATTAAAATAACATCCAGTATGATTTCTGAACTTTATACCGGATGTACACCTTAGATTTGTGCATTGTTATTTCATAGGACGTTGAATTTTCTTGATGATGAAAAGGCAAAAAATATTTATAGGGCGGTTGTATTATAAAATTTATTGTAAAGTTTATGATACACTGAAAATTAAAATAACATCCAGTATAATTTCCGAATTTTATACTGGATGTGCACTCTAGATTGGCGCATCTCATTTTATATGACTTCGAATTTTCTTGATGATGGGAGGCAAAAAAGATCTGCTAAGATTATTGTATTCTCACTATTATTTATTATAAATTTTATGAAGAACTCGAGATTAACATTTCTATGATTGCTGAATTTCAACCTGCGATTGAAATGTTGGAGTTATAAATGGTTATTTCATATATTCCCTAACATTGCTTGCGCTCACAACTTAAGTATTTTGTTTTAGGCATATACTTACTGAATGCCCACATTTTAAAACATATTTACTAATTCTTTTTAATCTTAGCTCCACATATAGTAACTATATTAATTTTGCTTTATTACGTTTCGAGATTGTTAACCCTCTTTTTTTTTATCACCATATATTAAGCAATGTAGCTCTGTAAATATTTATTTATCTGAAATTTAAACTTTATTAAATATTTTAAAATTCAATTCGCATGTTTTTTGAGACAAATTTGTGAAATCGGCATATGTTTGTCAGTTTATTAAGTTTTTTGGTGACATAAAGAAAAAAAATTAATAGATATAAATTTATTTATATTCAAAAAGCTACTTTTTTCATAATAATGTACAAATTTTTAAAAAATGAATGGAAACTTTTATAATTTTAAAGGATATCATTCACAGACTCTTTCCCAAGTCTTAAACTGTAATAACGGAAATTAAAAATATGTACAAAAAAATTTAAAAAATAATTTTGATAGAGCAGCTAAAAAATTACTTCTTTGGAATTATTTTCAACCTGAAATTATGCGCATTAAAAATTGCTAAGACTTCATTGAAGAAAAGTAGAAGAAAGTAAAAACTACTTATTACACTTCACACCCTGATTTCTTCTCTGCCTTGCATATCACCCCCTCACCCTCCCCTTTCAGTTCTCTGTGGTCGTATAAAAAAGATAAAAAAAAATAGCTTTAGATAAGTATAAGGAAAAAAAGAGGGGGGGGGGAAGAAAAATCGCAGCAGCCTGAACGCCACCCGATCATTTTGTAGCCACGCCCACTACTCTTATAAAATCACGTGATCCTCGTTACGAATTTGATGAATGAACGAAAGGGTTATCAGTTTTTCCACACCAGTTGAGGCTTGGCGCGATCCGCAGCAGAGAATAATAAACTCGTGGTTTAATCCAGGTAAACTTTATAACTGATCAAAATCAGATGTGGAATGTTTAGATCCTAAATATTTTTTTTATGCGCTCCAGTTGATTTATTGTGGTGTTATATTTTAGTGGACGCCCTTACTTGGGAATGGGGTTGCCCAGTTCTCAAGTTTAAGAATGATTATGAGCTGTGGTTTTTTGAAATCTAATTTAATTTATTTTCAGAAGATGTATTTTGAGTGTATATAATTTTATGATATATCTTTTTTTTAATCAAGAATACATTTTTTATATATCTTTCCGTAATTTGGGATTGTTATTTTATAATATTTTATTCACTGACATGGAAAAAAATTCAGGTCGCATACGAGAAGATTTTGCACAAAGATATTGAGATGCTTTGTGGGCTGTTGAAAAGATATGATCAAACAAGTTTTTTATGTTATTCAAGGAATTAATGTAAAATGAAATATAAGTGAAATTTTAATAAATAACTATGATTATTATAAATTTAATGTTATTTATAAAAAATAATTTCAATTTAATAATCTATTTAAAATAATAATTTTATGTTTCTTTCAAGCTATTACTTACATATCATCATATAGAACTGAAAACAATAATTAAATTTTAAAATTAACCATTTATTTTTGAAATGAGAAATATCGTTCATATTTTGAGTATTAATTCATTTCTTATTTTATATAGTTTATGTACATATAGGTCAATGTTTAATTAAAAAGAGTATTTAATGACCATCTGATGTACTAATTATCTGCAGATATTTAGTATTCATTAAAAAACGAATTAAGTTGATTGAATGTTTTTTACTAGTATTTTTACAAAAAAGATAAATTTGTTTTTTAATGGAGTCCGTTGCTTCTTTTAAAAAATGTAATTATTTTTTCACATCCTTATTCATTATCATTTAAATTAGCACTAGATATTTTATCTTCTATTTATTGTTTGATAGTAAATAATTCCAAGTCTCGCTATCAACTTTAAAGCACATTCTCCTCATACAAGATATCTGATCTCAGTAACTACCAGCTCTTTCTACGAGAGAAGCGACATATAATCGAGGCTGTGCAATTTTTTCAACAACGAAAACGACGTATATTCGAAGCCGTGCATCATTCGCGATGTTAAAATAATGCATACTATTGTTGTTGTTATGGATACTCGTAAATCGGGATTATGATGAAACGATGTGTATATGAGAAATATAAAAACGATGCTGTATATTATTTTTGTATATTATTGCTGTATATTATTTTTGTGTCATTTTCTTTGGTTGCTTTCTTTCTTGTTTTTTTATTCTAATAATTAGTTGCTTTTGAATATATTTCTTGCGTATTTTTAATATTAATATTTTATACTCTGTGAGGTACCCCGACAACAGCTGAGTTCAAAGAAATTTCTCTCATCCCCCCCCCGCAGTGTAAGATTTTTTAGTGAAGAACAAGGGGTGGAGGTATGTGAGGAGTGGACGAAACGCAACAGGATGAAGGAGGACGGCGGACTTCTGAACGCTACCGAGGAAGAAAGTTGTTGAGATTTATAATGATGATTTATTTAATATCCTTGCTGTATGTAACTAAGTATATATAGTGTATAATATCTTGATAGCTATTTTAATCAAGATATTACAAATAAACGTTGTACGAAAATCCCGTGTAGTCATTGACTGGCGTAGCTTTAAGCATCTATATCTCCAAGATGTAACAACTTCTTCTCCTTGATCAACGCCTTCGATTGAATTTCACTTTCTAGAGAGTCCCGGATTGAAAATGTTAAATATGTTTTAAAAATATTAAATATATAATTGAGTATTATAAAACTATTGCCTTAACATTAAAGTTGTAATCAATTTTTAAAGCATTGTGGTGGTATGTAGATTATTATGATCTGTGCAGGAAGCAACAGGACGAATGTCGTTGGAAACATTTCTTTAATAATCACATTCACACACTTAAACATACACTAACACAAAGATAAGACATTCACGCGCACGGCTTCACAGTTCAGCATCACATCTCATTCTTATTACAATCGCAATGCACTATGGGATGGCCTAATCAGGCATCGCCATCTAGTATCCAAAAGAGAAGATAAGAGTAATGCAACTGCTACAGCATGTAATTTACACATCAGATATGGTTACTTTAATTCAGCAATTATATTTGTCATCTGAAAATAATCATTAGGAAATCTGGTCGCCTTAATTTCATTGTGATTCTACCATCTGAAAATAATCATCAGGAAATCTAATCACTGTTATTTAATACGGATGCCTGACATCTGAAAATAGTCATGTTCAATTTAACAATGATGTCTGCCATCTGAAAATAATCATCAGAAAATCTAATCTCTGTAATTTAATAAGGATGCCTGCCATCTGAAACTAGCCATCAGAAAATTTTGTCATTTTAATAGTGATGTCGGTCATCTGAAAATAATCATCAGATAATCTGGTCACTTTAATTTAACAATGATGCCTGTTCAGCTAAGGTTTCCTTTCTCAGACTTGTTCCTTACGATTTTTCAGTAATACTGGCCTACCATTACAGTATATTGTTTTTAAAAATAATATAAAAAAATACACACATATTCCGTGATAAACACCAAAAAGACTAAAAAGAAAATGCAACAATAAAAGAAAAAAAGAAAGAAAAGGAAGGCATTGAAAAGGAGAATGACATCACCATCGCCATCAAGCAATGTAGTGAAGGGCGGATATCGCCATCCACTCAAGACATCACACTTAGGAATTCTCATCAAGTCATCCTTTCTCGTCCAACCGTGCCATTGTCTAGGAATTACCAGCATTTGGGCGAGCATTAAAGTGGCCAGTTCTGATGGAGGGAACGTGCCAGGCTCATTTCCGAGTGTCCGGCTTGCCATGCCAAGAGGGCAAATAAAAAAAAATGGGAAGGAGGGTTGATGGCGAACACTCAATCACGTGGCAGGCCTAAAAGATGGGATCGGGTATCCTATGTTTAGCCTGCACTCATTCAGTGCTTTACTTAACCATGGTTATTTTTCAGGGTTAATGGGAAATTTATACGCAGGAGGCAGGGAATGGTAACATTTCGTTGATATAACCGAGACCTTTTGTTCGCACTCAGCGATATGGAGTACACGACGGAGATGGAGTGCCACAAGCTTTAGTGTTTCCTTTTTTTTATATGTGCATAGTATGATGAATTAGGCTTAGGAAGTGATGGAAGTAGTTGACTTTCTTGTTTCGAGAGCTGACGTTTGTTTCTTCTGGGATCTTTTGAGAAGTATGGTGAAATATTTGGTTATTGGTTGGTATGAAACTTATTTCTTATAGAATTAAGGATAATCTACAATTTTTTTTTCTTGTGTGCGATGCATACAAAGAGAAAATATGGCAATCGTTAACAAAAAAAAAAAAAAAAGTGACAAATCCACATGTTTCAGATCTTCTTGAGCGCGAAAAGCACATTTTTGGAATTACGTCTGTCTCTCTGTCTGTGACTTCAAAACAAAAAATGCTTTAAATAGATGGGTGGAATTTATTATATGGAAATTAAACAAAATTTATAGATTACTATAAATTTTGAATAAAATTCATTCAGAGAAAACCTGTATGTCTGCCTGTTCGAGTACAAATAAATTCGATAATTGTAAAAAAAAGCTAGATAGATAAAATTTGGCCACAGGTTTAACATCTATGATTATCAATCTATCAGTATGAAATTTTTTATAAAATTTTGAAATCTGCCTAAACGTTGACAGTCTGTATTTTCTTTAGCATGTAAATGCAATACCTCAAAAATACAATTGACTTTAATACATTAAATTTGACATGTGATTTTTTTTTACTACAACTATTGTTCTTCGACAATTTTTTATTTCAGTCCTCGGAAAAAAATCGTAGACAAAAATTCGATTTCAGCGTATTTCTTCATCAACCACATGGCGTGGATTAATCCCCGAAAGGAAATCGCTAAAGATCACATGATAGATTCAGTAAAAATTTTAGATTCACACCAATATTTCATAAGTATTTTTGGTCGATGCTATGCAAAGAATACGCGGCCTTGCCGGAGGTCCATATTTTTATGGAGACAGATATAACAGCTTTATTAGAGAGTATGCGTGAAAGTTTTGAAAAACTATTCTCGTTGATTTTAATTTTAATTAATAAATTCATTTTTTTTTTCATATTTCTTAAAGAGGTTTTAACTTTTGTTGATAGGTATATGTAAATGCAGTATTATTTTTAGAAATCTGAAACAAAAAAACCATATAGACATGAAAAGAATTCGTGTAGATTATCATAATCAACAATTTTTAAATAATAGTATTAAGGGCTTTAAAATTTAAATCCCATGCTTAAAATGAATGATGTGAAGTCCTGCAGTAAAATCTTGGTTTTGAAATCGGACAATAGCATGCTCAAGATCAGACTCTATAAAATCTTTGCTATATATGTGAATCAATTATATGCTAAGTTGGATGTCATGGATAAAACTTCAGCATAGCTTGTGACGCGAAAATTCCGAGAGATATTTGTCAGTCTATATGTCATTCTTGTTTTTCGAGTATATTCAACACCATGAGGCCTGTTCCAAAGTAACTTTTGTATAACTTAAAGATTCAGCGGGCTCGAAGAATTCAGTGGGCCATAAGCAACAACAGCAACATAACTTAAAAATGGAATTCGATCTAACTGAAATTAAATCCATGTCGAAAACTTGATTTCATTTCCGTGTCCTCTTGCACAGTGGTACGATTAAAGGCTGTAACTAGTCTGTTATGAAAATGTCTCAAATGTCGATTTCTTTTAATTCTATATAATATACCTTTTTAAAACTTAAAAAAAATAAAGGTATTTGCTTACTTGTCTTCGGGGGGGGGCAGTAATTTCTACCTTCACTATTGTGGATATATAGCAATTTATGAAAAATGTTCACTAGAGTTTTAATATATGGGTATCAAGGATTGTCAAACTTGGACTTTAACCATGATTTCATTATTTCACTTTTTCTCCTTTGCTTTCCCCGTCAAATCAACAATCTGTCAATAATCTCCAACCTCAGATTTTTTTATAATTTATTAATTTTAATTCTGAGACAGCTAAATCTTTTTTTAACATTAAAAAATATTTATTTTATTTTATTTATTTATTTTTTAATAATGACGTTGCATATATTATTTCTCCCAAAAAATATTGCAGGTGGTAAATTATTAACAGTTTGAATATTTGACACTTTTTTAACAGTTTGAATATTTGACACTTTTTTTTATTTTAGATTAATAAGAATTACATCTCATTTATTAAAATCTTTTCTCTATTCATAGGGCTGAAAAAAATAAATTTTTTCTCTGAAAGAATTTGGAAATGAAAAAAGACTCAACTTTGAAACTGTAATTTTTGCGTATTTTAATAGTTATCTTTTGACAAATTTGTTAATTTAAATTTGTTATTTTGTATCACTTCCGTATGGGGAGGCCATGGACTAATCAACAATTTCGTTCTTATCTGTTAAAACTCAATTTCTAATATTACAGAAATTTGTTCAAAGAAAACAGCACGAATTACTCACAAATTTTTCTTTTCTTCTTCCTTCAGTACACCCATGATGGATTACAGGGGCTTCACTCTTAATTATTTTCCTAAGAATCTGCTGTATTTTCGAACAATAAGAATCATTTCTGCATTCAGTTTTTAAATCTTTGATGAATGGTTTCCATCGACAATCTATATAAAAGCAGATCCGTTAGGGATGTAGGGAAAAAAAATCAGCTACACCCATGAAACTCCCACAGCAATCACAATCTGAACAATCCGTGATCGAATCAATCAACAGCAGGAAAATTCCAATCCTGAAGAAGAAGAAGGCTGATGCTGTAACGACCAGGAAAAAAAAGAAGAAAAACAAGAAGAAAAGAAAACTGCTATTTCTTATTCTTCTACCTGAAGTCTGGACTTCAACGAAGATTTTTTATGTACCATCTTACCTGTTTTACCTCTCCCATCCCTTACGGAGGTTAAAAAAAAAGAAAAGTAAAAGAGCGTGAAAGGAGGGGGTGGGGGGAGAAAACGATAGCCGTCTGGCAGGATCAGCAGCAGCAGTCGTTGTTCGTACCATTTGTCAAGGGGCGGGGCGAGTGCTGACACCGGGGGGACTCCCTGATATTATCTGTCCCTTTAAACAAACAAACATTGATGTAGAGTGGGGTATTACGAATAATGATGAAAGAGCTATTGCTCAGCGATCACGGAACTCATAACTGGCCGAAGCGCCACATGGCGCCAGAGGGTCCAAGCATGTGGGACGTGCCGGTTAGGTTGCCAGAAGTTGTATTTATCGCTTTAAAAAAGTTTTTACTTATGGAATTGTAGACGGTGATGAGACGTTAGCATGGACAGTACCGAATTTTTACTTTCTTTCCCTGATTTGCATGGAATTTTAATTAAATATCCCTCCTTGTCCCGAAACATATTTATTAGCAACTATGTCAAATTATAAAATATTAACTATATTTAAATTTGAAAATTATCTGGTAAAAGGTTAAAATTTTCAGCTTTTGTTATACGTATAAAGTGACATTGAGTTTTGGTTAAGCAGGATAACTTCAAGTGTTTTTTTTTTTAGGTTTTAACCCAGATTAAAAAGTTCCCATACTAGAATTATTGCCTATTTTTTCTCGTTTTTAATTATTAATAAAACTTTATGTTAAAAAAGGATTAAATAGACTTTAATTGTTATTCTTAATAATTAATTCTTTATACAAATAGGTGATAAGTATATAGCTAGTATGAATGAATCAGTCTCTGTAATAATAATGATAAACAGTTAACGCTATAGCAACAGCTATTACTTGTAATCTTTCTTTTTTTCTAAATAATACAATTTAAAAAAAAAAAGGTAACTTTTATATCTTTTGGATTTTTAATCCTTTTATTTATTTACATATTCGTATTCCAGAGAGCCCGAAAGAAGCTTAACAAATCTGGATAATTTCACATAAAATAGTCACATTTTAACATCTGCAGACAAGGCCAACTGCCGTGTTGGTGTCAGGCTGAAAGATATAGTCAAAAATCGGAACGCCGTATAGCTCTACCATTTTCCCTAATGAAAGGATAATCAATTCAAAATGGAAGTGAGTAACTTTCAAAGGAGTTAGATGATGAATTCATATAATTCCCGACAAAAGTATGGCCTTATTCTGTGTTTAGTGAAAGTTAAGAAGAAAAATTCCTTAGAAGCTTATTTTTGAAATTTAAGCATCATCATTTTTTCGTCGTTCATCATTTTTTTTAACATTTACAGGAATGTGTACCCCTACAGACGAGTGTTGTCTTTAAAATATCATATTAAATATCGAAAGTTGTAGAAAATTTCATTCAGGATTGTAGAATGCTTAAAAGATAATAAAAATTATTATTTGCAATACTTTGCTTTATGCGTAAATATAAAGAAATATTGAAAGTCGGTAAAATGAACTCGGAATATATGGTTCGTAAAGGCTAAAAGTAAAATTAAGCATTAAAATAGAAAGAATTATAGCAAATAGTCTTCTGCTAAGAGAAAAAGGTGCATTGCTGAATACAAAATACAAGAAATTATGAGAAAGAAAACGATAGAAATGATTTTCAACTGTCTAGCGAAGCGAGAAATGATTAATTAGAAAAAGATAAAATAAATAAAATTATAAATCTCAGCTCATTGCTCTTTACTACAATCCATAATAAAAGAATGCAAATAAAATATGAAGTTTATAATATATAATAACCTATAACTCATTTTTATTTGTGTTCAGCTTTATTCACATAACGATTTAACAATAATAATAATAATAATAAAGATAAACTGTCTTACTATCCAGACGTCAAAACAGAAGTTGGGATCCTGTAATGATTCCGCAGCTCAGAAAGATTGGGATATTTTTAACGTCGCCCAGACAGCAGAAAATGATTATATATATATATCGTTTCTTATATTTAAAATTGGAATATTCTTGCTTAAAAGAAGAGGGAAAAGGGGGAAGGGAAGGAAAAAAAAAAAAGCTTAAAATCAAAATTCGGATTTTTTCCCCCCTTTGCTTAAATAGAGATGAAAATCTGAAACAAACATTTCTAGTATTGCACCTTGCTAAAGAATAAACTAATGTGAGTACAATAAGTTCTATAGAAGTAGTACATGTAACACTTTAGAGTATTTCATGAGTTTTAAAATATCTTCCAACCCTGACAGTTTTGCAATATACTACAATCATTAAATTATATGAATGTCAAACTGTTTCATGAAAATTTCATACAGATTTAGCGAACTCGAAAACTTTTCATTTGCGATGATTCCTTTGTTGGTAAGTAAATCGCAGAAAGATGTTTATTACATTGGCATATCAAGGCTCTTCGAATATAATTTTCAAACTGGCAGCTTGAAACGTTTTTGTCAAAAATTATTCATCTCATTTTTGCATTTAAAAGTAATGTGCGCAATGTCAAAATTTCTTACATGAAATATCTAGAACTAAATTATTAAAACAAAGAGGATCAAGCATTAATTAATGATTAGTAGGACGCACTTTAAAAACAGTTTGATAATTTTTATCTAAGTTTTTCAAATTCAGACATTGTGTAATTATTATTGGTTATTGATATTAGTGAAAGATGCATAAGCTCTTAATATCTCACTAATTTGAAATGTTATGTTTTAATCCTTGTAATAATCGTTTTTTAATGAATAAAGCAAAACGTTTGGTTAACAATTGCTTTTCCCTAGAGATACCTTTACTTAATTTCTCAAAATTTTACTCGCGTGATTTTTTTTACTTTTTACTTTTCTTTCTTTCCTTCTCCTCCCTTTTTCTCCCTTTTTCTTTATTGAATGATAAAATCTGAAAGTTCTGAAAATTTATTTTTAACTGATTACTAAAGTGAGAAATGGATGTCTTATTTTTAAATTGCAAAAATTTGGATTATTTTAAAAGTAAAAACATTTATTCAATTGAAATTATTAATGTTTAATTTTATTTAAACATTTACTGCGATTAAATGTTGAAATGAAAAATCGAATTAAAATAGTTTATAAATAGCATAATTCCAACAGTTTGCTCAGTTGGATAATCTAGTATCAGGAGTAATAGTAAATTTAAGTACTTTGCAACCCTAGACAGTGTATACTGCGAGTTAGAAATACATGTTTTTTGGTGAAATTTAGAATTTAATATTTTTAGATGAATAAATAAAGTATCTGAATAGGAATTACATATTTAATGATCTTTATGCTGTTAAATTGTTTGTGTGAAGTTTGTACCTTCGTTTGTGTGAAGTTTGTACTTAAAAAAATTCGAATACGAGATTTTGAATAATCTTTACATTTCATACTTCTCTGGATTCAAAAACAAATTTTTGAATCTCGATATCAGAAAAATATTTTGAGCTCTTTGCATCAAATTTGGAGCTACTTATCAAATTTAGAATGAAATCCATGCGCATCAAAAAGTTTGTTTGTCTGTCTGTTCCAATACAAATGAACACGCCAACTACAAAATTCACAGTGCTAGATGAATCAAATTTGGAATATTGTTTTAGAACCTAAAGCGTGGATCCAAATTTCGAATAAAATCCATCGATGAGTTGATTTTATTGATCTGTTATTCACAAACACGATGATTCAAAAACGCAGCAGATAAATGAATTTCAGTATGTGATTTTGTTGCTAAAATTGTAATCCTGTGTTAAATAGATAGATAAAAAAGCAACCAAAATACATATTCAGTACTCTTTATTATCAAACAAAAAATGCTCATATATGAGATTTAAGAAACTAAAATCTGAGCTCTCGTGACATTTATGATCCAGCTCATGATCTATAATTTTCTTAATGGGGGAGGGGGGAGGTATTAATTTGCGGTAAATTTCAACAAGACTACTATCATTAGTTCACTGTAAGTGACACCCTTTGAAATTAAATTACCAACATTAAAAAAAACCACAGTATAAATGTGTAAAGAAGAATTACCGACTTTCATAGTTAATATTGAAAAGTTTATTACTTATCAAAATTTGTAAAGATGTTAAATAAATTTTTTTAAATATTATATTTGTCGTAAATTACTTTTACTTAAAATTACTGTTTGTAGCATTTCATATTAAAAATAATTTAAAATTTAAAACAATTATATTGAAATGACCCAAAGATTTGAAAGATTATAAATATAGGATAATTTTTTTTAAGACAAGTAAAGTTGAAAACCAAAAGTACAATTTTGGATTTTTTTTAAAGACGTTATATTCAAAAACAAAAACTACGATCTGAGAATATTTTTCAAAAGTCATATAATCAGAAACCAGCAAAACCATCTGGGATCATTTTATTCAGAGTCATAGAATGAAAATCGAGAACAACAAACTGGAATTATTTTTTTAAAGACACAGAATCAAAAAACAAGAACAATGACCTCGGATTATTTTTGAAAAATCATAGAATCAATAAACAAGAATAACGACCTGAGATTAGTTTTTATGAGACAACGAATCGAAAAGCTGAACCGTCTCCTCCAATATAAGACATTTGGTTATTTAAAACAAACCTAGAAACTAGATTTCATTTTCATTTTATTTTAAATTAAAATTAAATATCTTTAATAATATTTTGATAATAAAAATCTGTCCTAATTTTTCATGATGATAAATGAGCAAAATCCAGATTTTTCTTTCCAAGTGAATTTTTTTTAACCAAGAGTGCCACTCAAATTTATTAAATGTGCCGACTTCTCCACAACACCGGATTACTTTAATTATAGACAGAATTAAACAAAAAAAAATGCTATGAAATTAATGTCTCTAAAAATGTTAATGAAAATTTCACTTCGTAATTTTATGCAATTATTATTATTATTATTTGCAAATTGAAATATTAAATAAAAACGATACTATGAATTTACTGGTATAAAAAAATAAAAAGCTTAATGGAAATTTTTACAATTTCGTCCATTATTTATTTAAAAGATTAAAGTATCTAATATTTTATTTTAAAAAAAGCACATGAAACAAATAAAATTTTCATTATAACGAAATACTATATCCAATCATTAGATAGAACACTTATTAGATAAACAAATTAAAGGCAGGCAGCATAAATTTTTCAACAAATGAATTTCCATCATTTTATAAATATCACCATATATATTCCACTATTTTTGACTTCTCTTTTATTGCTATTTTATTTAAACATCTATTTATTTTGGCATTCTCTTTAAGAAAATATAATATTTAAACTCTTAAACAAACTAAACAAATCAGACAGCGTAAAGCACTCCTCGAATTGTTTTTCTCCAATTTATGAATGGCGACGAAAAAAAATCTCCATTCAAAACACTTCGCCAAATTGGCATTTTTTTGGCCTCTGCAACCTTACTAAATATCTTTCGAACTTTACTATCTTTTCATCCCATTATTATTATTTTTTTTTCTTTTCCGCCCCTACGGGTGAGCGTAAAGGGGCGAGGCATGGACATGTTGGGGGGGGGGGATATTCATTGAAACTGCGGTTGTTGAATTAAGCCACATTTTGATTGCGTATACGTTTGCGTTCATTGAGAAATTTCGTAACCACTCAGGGATTTCTTAGAATCACCTTAAAAGTGATCATGCTTGTGGTTTTTAGGACTTTCTTTTCCTGGAAATCCGAATTTCCTGCTTGTGTTTGGGAACTGAGCAGAATAATGTGCGATAACTGAAGCATTAAAAGTTTCATTAGTGATGATGCCATCCTTGAAAATGTAATGATAGATTTGGGATGGCTCATGGAAGATGTGGTGGTAAAGAGACGAGAAAAAGATTTTAAGGGGTTGTGTGATGTAGAGGTCATGAGAGAAAAAAAAAATGTCAACGTTCGTTGAAATAAATTTTCAAGTAAAGCTTGTACCAGGAAGTTAACAGCAGCTTTATATAGAGTATCTAGAAGACCGGGATTCTCTCAGCATATTTTTTCTTAATCGCGTTTTTTCGGAAAAAATATTTAGATTTCGAATCACAAACTGTTTACATATGAATATTTTTCAATTTCCCCGACATATGAACAGGTCATTTAAATTTTAATAAATTACGAATACACTTAATTTAGCATTTTATACGAATTGGTTAACACAATAATTCCATTGTTGCCACTGAGAGCCGAACGTATTCGTATTCCGATGATGTCATATAGCGCCATCTCACAAAATTTTGAGGCAATCAGAAACCACAAAAATTACTAAATGACATTATATGACATTGTCAGCATGAGAGAAGATAAAAAAAAGAGGCTCTAATACTTATTTAAAAAAAATGCTTCTTTTTATGTGCGTGTGTGTGTGTAATCTCATTTTTTCAAGAAAGACACCTATATAGATAAATTTGAAAAGCAAAACTTTATCTAAATATAATCGGTTTACTTTATCTAAATATAAGGATCGGTTTACTTTATCTAAATATAAGGATCGGTTTACTTATAAAAAATTATGTGCTTGTATTTGGAAAATATATTACAATTATAAGCACATTTTTTAAAGTAAATATTAAAATACAAATTAAAAATTGTCCTTTGTCAGGAAGAATTTATTTTGAAGATAAAATTGTATTATCTATACTGTGAGTACTTCTCTAAAAAATGCAATTTTTTTTTTCATTTTTTAAATATTTTCCTTTTCAGTTAACTATGATTGAACTGAAATTAGTGAATCCTAATCTGAATTGCGAAATTTGAAGTTTCATGACATTTTTTAAGAGCAGGAGTAGAGGTATATACAAACGTATAGTAAAGATATGACGTTTACAGAATCCACGTTTCAGCAATTAATACAGATGCACGTTTTCAAGTTGACAATGCATTGGAGATCATGTTCGATGTAAACAGGAACCTGCCTTTAATTTTAATTGCTTTAATTTCGCATTTCATTTAACAATGAGAGTATTAAAATACGAATGGAAACTTTTCCCTAATTCCTTTAAAAATTAATTTGTTACTGAAAAATATCTTAATACCAGTTATATGTTCATTCAAATGTTACGAAGATTTATCAAGTATTAATTAGAAATTAGTTATCACCCAACATCACTGCTAAAAAAGCATTTAAACTAATTGAAATTGTTAAAGAAAATATTTGAATCAAATAAATAATTATATGTTCCCAATTTATATTTTGATCCAGAAACTTAATATTATTAGACCAAAAAAAATCATTAATAATACTTTAGCATTGTCCAATAAAAATAGCTTGAAGAGGCTAATTTTTTATTTAATAGATTGGATGACACTACTTGATTAAAGATTAAACATTGAAGTGGATTTTTAAAAACATTAGAGAAGAGCATAATATGCTAACGATCTTTAAAATTTAAGAAATGTATTCAACAAAATTCTCGTAAATTTAGGAGAATTCCATTAAAGTTTAGAAATTTTATTTATTTATTATAATTTTTCTTGCTCAATATACTTCAGCTGTGATATTAATCTTACTGCAGTTTATTAAGTCAAACTCAATTTAATTGTTTTCCGTATTTGTTTAGTGGAATACTTTTTCAGTTAAACACAGATTACAAATTTAGAAAGCTTTGAGATAAAAGCCATTTGATTTCATTTTGCACTTTTAAAAAACTTATTAACTTTATAAAATCTGTATTTTGGATATTAATCTCCACAAATATCAACATGGAAAGAAAATATCAATAAAATATTTAATATTCAATACGTAACAACATTATTATATGCTCATCATTTCGTAAAGGACTAATTTTCTTCTCTAAGAAATACGTTGCCACAGAAATGAATGTATTCTTCACATTGCCTAAGATAATTAATTCCATTCTGGCCAATGCTGAATTTTTTAATAAACTGTTGCCTAGGGCTGTTCGGTTTAGAAGGGGCCATAGGCAGATCAATTAAAAGATGTCATTTGCCATGTTGTCATACAAATTAATTTGTAAAAAAATAACAAATTTTGTGAAATATAAAATATTGTGTTTACAGTGAATTATCAAACAAAATATAATTATTTATTCATAATAAATAGAATTGATTATTAATCATTTAATTAGTTATGCTATGTCTCCTCTTGTCAGGCCCTGTAAAATAATTCGTTTTAATGATGCATTTTTTGAAATTTATTATTTTCTCCCATTTTATTGTAGTAATTATATACTTTTATTTTTAAATAAGGAAATTATTAACTATATATTATATTATAGCTTTTCAGTAATTAATGATTAATTATATAATAATATTTATACTTAATTATTAAAATAACATATTATAATCATTAAAACTACGTAATTATTAATTAAACATATCATTAATATGTTGATTAAGTTTTGAAAAATGTGAAATTACTTAGACGAATGATTAGAAAAGGCAGTCATAATATGCACTGCCTAGGGCAGAGAAATGCATATACCCGCCGTTGATTTTAGTCTTATTTTTAATTCCGAAGGAATAAGACTGTAAAAAGCATCGGCAATATGCCATATTTTAAAATAAAAATAGTTCTGATTATTCAGTTATAAAAGTACTACACAGCTTCAGAATTTTACTATACATACTTTTCAATAAAATAAATGCAAAATAAAAATAAAAAATTCGTGTTATGTTTTGAAAAATTGTTTTCTTCAAATTTGATAGATTCTTATGGATTCTAAGAATTGTCATTATCTGTATTGGATGATTAAGAAGCATGTTAAAGATTCCTGAAATATTTTTTCTATATTCGATATTCCCAGAAAGATAAAACGTGTGATATTGTTCAGCATTATAACTGTTTCCAGCTAGTTGGAAAAGAGGGACCAATGTCGTCTTGCCATATGATGGGTTCATGCATATATATATATATGTGTGTGTGTGTGTGTGTGTGTGTAATGATATTTCTTAATTTAAATGATAATTAAATTCCTAATTTTTATCTTAAATTAGTCCATGTAAATTTCATTTAAAAGTGTTCTCTTATTTCCCGATCATATTCTCACTTTTTATTTAATTAATTCTACACGCCCTCTAGAAGACTGATGACTTAAACATTTTCTCACGCTCCGAGCGAAGGGATAAAAAAAATTCTAATTGCTTACAACATTCTTTTAAAGATACCTAAGATTCTCTTTTCTAAGAATACACGTGCAGAAGAAATAAATCCCTATTAAAATCTCATAGTAAAATCACTGAAGGGAAAATTTCCTGTCTCCTTTACCCTTGTGTCGCGATGTAGACTGACTCTCTTACCACTTTTTATCAGTGCAAAGTATACCTCCAGGGATGAAATAATTATGTTTGTAAAATTTTATGTTTGTAGACAGTTGCATTTAATTTAAATATTTCTAGCCATTTTTGACGACCAGGTTTGTTCACCGATATTATTAATTTTTTTTAGATTTTTAAATAATTAATATCGGCTGCATTTTTTTTAAATTATCCAGTTCTTTGATAGGATTGGAGACCATGAATTAAAAAGAGTATGTATTATTAAATACATACTCTTAAAAGCGGAGTATGTATTAAATACATACTAAAGTAGCGGAAGTAGAAATCCTAATACTGAATGCATTGATGGATGAATTTAAAATATAATAATGATTATAAACATTGTGATGGATTTTATATTAAATTGAGTCAAATTTAAGAAAAAAAAATGGTACAGAGACGTTATTAATATCATTAAGAAGTTGATTTTTTAAATCTCAAGATAATACAAATATCATTTTTATAAATGGTATTGTATGATTGTTTTGGAGAATATGAACATCGATTTCCATAAGCAAATAACGGCGATTAACTATGCGGCAACAGTAAACCTATTTTTGAGCTTAATTAAATTTTCAGTTTGAAGTTTGTTTCTTTATTTCTTTTACATCTTCTTTCCTCTGACTGAGAAGACTTTTTGGTGACACGGCAAGCTTTCTCCAGGCCATTTCTAATAACATTTTTTGAGTTAAGGAAGCCCGACTTCGATTCAATGATGCTGTAAAAACGTTCCTGAAGTTGTCTGTAATTCCTACAACGATTTGTTTACATTTTATTGTTGCCACTCGAAAATAAATAACAAGAGCGATATCATCCTATATATATATATATATATATATATATATAGAATTTACTCAGAAAAACTCTGTGTTGATATCATTATGAAAAAAAGTTTACCTTTGGGCAAGAAGATTCTTCTTGGCTTGGAATGATCTACCACAATTTTAACCTCATCGATCAAAACTTTTTTTTTTTTTTAACATAGCGTATTCTTCTATAAGCAGATAAGAAAATACAGTTCAGAAACCTAAAATGAATTACAATTTGCATTAAATATATTCTGAAAAAAAAATGGAATTTTTATCTTGAAAAAAGGAAACCTCAAAAGTTACTTACATTTATCGAATTTGGAATTACTCTCTGCGAAGCTGACAAAAGTATTAAATTGGATGATTTACGATCTCATTACTTCTCTCTTATCACGCGAATTTAACCTCTGCGAAGTTGAAGGGGGCGTCATGGAACAGAATTATTCCTCGATTCCAAACCTCCCCACCAATTCCCTGTACTGGAACTCCAACAGAAGTTTCGAGGCAGAAGATAGGGGAGGGAAAGGCCATAGGCTGATGAGGAGGGTGGAGTGCCCCTAAGAGGGTGTGGCACCCCTTTGGTGATGGAACGAAAATGAAGATGTTCCAAACCACCCTGTCTGCCCAAGCGCCATATTCAACGCTTCGTGGGCGAGAAATCGCTGGAACCTATTTAAGAACACCGAGGGAGTGACAGGAAATGAGTGTTCTGCATAGTGCTTACTCCTAAGTGGCTGAAAATAGCCTAGGTATTTGATCACAAAGCGTGGAAATGATTGAGAGTCCTTGCCATCATGATTAAGGTTTTCCAAAAAACTCAGAGACTGTCTTTCTTACATTTAAATTCTAAGAAAATATTTTTGTAAGTGATTATAGCATTTTATCTTAATATTGTGTTTTGCAAAACGCGCCATGAAAACAAAACACTGCAATCACTTATGAATGGCCATTTTTGTTGTAATGGACAAAATACAATAGAATTTGCAATCTTTATCTTTTGTTTTCTGATATTCTCCTCCCAGTTATCACAA
Organism: Argiope aurantia; assembly: GCA_026543865.1. Lineage (NCBI taxonomy): Eukaryota > Metazoa > Arthropoda > Arachnida > Araneae > Araneidae > Argiope > Argiope aurantia. The sequence goes on along the minus strand of JAPMOR010049586.1, from coordinate 34,391 downwards.
ATTCTATGATCTTGTTTGTACTGAAAGAAGAAAATGGAATTTTAAACATTTTTTTATTAATAAATCAAAAGCATTTGTTAATGCTAAAAAACAAATATTTTTAATTAAGCATACCTACTTTTCGTTTCAATAATAAACGAGATGGCTTTCTCGTTTATTGTTTTTATCAAGTCCTTAAAGGTGCAAATTCTTCGATATACAATCAGAGGATGTCTGTGGACTTGGAAAGATATTGTAGTATGAATTTAATTAAGAAGCTCTAAAGCATTAGAAATGTTAACGGAATTAATATAATTTACGATTGAATTATAAAGTCTGTGAATGATTCAATTTTATTACTTGAAAAATAGTATTATTCGATGGATGAATAGCATTCGGGCATTACATTTAAGGGGTTAATATTGAATCTGAAGAATCTAACAGAAATACCAATTGACAATGCTTTCAAAAACATAAAAATTTATGTACGCAATACAACTAAGGGATGGAGCCTAAAGAATCCAAACATATGATGTGCAACATATTTGATGATAATAGCGATATTTGATCAAAAATTGTCGAATAAAAAGACAATGTTTTAAATTATGATTAAGAGCTTTGAGAATTTTCTTTCAGCAGAGCTAAATTCTTAGCTATTTTATTTGCCTAAGAGTTTCCCCACAGGAAATTTTAGATATTTTATATATATTAAATTACAGTGCCCAAAATGTCATTTTCACACTTTAAGGGTAGATTACTCTTACAGAAACAAGTCGCAATAAATAAAAAATACAATAGCTACTGGGAGCTGTTCTGGCCAGATAAAGTGAAAAATACCTGTTTGACGTAATACAAGTTTGCAACAGTAACAAACACAGTTACAAGTCATAAACAACATGTCAGATACAATGATCAGTAAGATGTAGTTTATGCAGAATATTATTTCATCTTAGCTGATACCCTGTGAAAGTCACAGAAGATTGCCACAAAGAATCTCCCTCCCCCAAAACAAGGTACCAGAATGCCCCACAAGTAATCAAAAAGATCAATGATCAGGGCCTTCAATCAAAAAAGAGCAAGAGGCAATATATTCAGTCAAAAAGGACATCGGTCAATTCCTTCAATCACAAAGATCATCACTCAGCTTCTTCACTTCAGTCTTTCTCATCATCATGTTGTGGAAAATTCCATCAGGAATATCTGCTTCGACCCATCCATTCTCTATGGATAATACTTTAAAAGAAAAAGGTTCACTATATATATATATATATATATATATATATATATATATATATATATATGTATTGCCAAAATTTACATTCTTTGCTGAGGAGATCAAGCATTCCCTTTGTCTTTCCACACTGACATTTGTCGTCTTTACCAAAAATTCTCATTTGGCGAGCTCTAAAAATCAGTTTCTTGTAAATATTTAGTTATTGTCGAAAAGTCGCCTTTTATGAAACTGAGTTCAGCTTATGCAAAAAATTATTTCGTTTTTGAAACTGTTTGGGCATTAAAAAAATGGTACTGCTATTCTTCTCTAATTCTGTTCCTGCCTCCATTTTTAATCCTTACAATACATATATTATAGTAAATATTTATTTCTTAATGCCAGAAAGAAGTGAGTTGCAGTATCCGCAATAAATCTTTGGGGAATTTAAAGTGAATATTTGATAGATTTATCGTTTGAAGTCTTGAAATAGTTTCACCTGCTGTTTCATGCATTTGTGATGTTGCTGAGAATATTGGTGTAATAACTTCCTCTATTTTTATGACAATGAGGTGGGATATGTTTAAAAGTGGAAAATATGTTTAGTCAGAAATTCTCGAAATGACTGACAACTTTCAACAGAATGTTTCAAATATTTACTAATTTTCTAAGCAGAATGAAAAGTTTTACTTACTTTCAATTCTCGAATCACTTGAATATATTAAAAACCCTATCTTTTCTTTATAATAACTACCCCCATTCTGAGTCATTTTTATTTTCTCATACAGGCAGAATGTAAAAAGAAAACCGCAATCGTCTGAAATTTCGAACTTCAGATTTTGGCACATTTCCACCGTTTCAGATTTTTCTGCATCCTGAAAACACAATTTTAGCATTATGTTTGTCTGATTGCGAGTACTATAGTTCAAAAATTCATTGAGTTAGTTTAGTTTAATTATATTAATGTCCAGTTTTAAAGCAACACTAAGGCTATTTTGGGATCGACGAGGTAATTTTGAACCGCGGTCAGATAATCAGGACGACACCTAAGCTGGCAACCCCCTCTCCACACTACGCCACGCCAGCAGGAGGACGTTTACCCGGACGGTTTTAAAGTGTACCAAACCCGATTGCACAATGGCTCTTCGGTGGATTCGCACCACGAACCTGAAACCTTCCAGTTCCGAGACAGCATTGAGTTAGACAGATGAAATTTCGTATGTGGTCTTGACACCAAATTTGTAGATTTCTATGAAATTTTTAACGAAACCCATTCCGAGGAAGTCTGTCTCTCCGTCGACCCGAATACAAGTTAACTTCATCGTTATAAAACGAAAGGAGCAGGATGGATAAAATTTAATGCACAGAATAATCATCTAAAGGATATTCATATCAAATTTTTGAGCCAATTCCAACATGAGGTGACCATCCATCAGTCCGTACTTTCGAATGCAATTGAATGCGATAATCAAAAATGTAACAACTTGGATAAAGGAAATTTGGTACAAAACTTTAGCATTTAAAGTATATTGTTAATAAAGTTTGAATCAAATCCTTTGAAACATTAATACATCGTATATACATATATTATTTTCGTATACATCTATATATAATAACTCAAAAACACAATAACTTAAGTAAATAAAATTTCTTAGGTATTCTTGGGATTATAAATGTAACTATGTGCCAAATTTTTGTTTCAATCCTTGTAAAAAAAAAAAGGTGTTCAAAATACATACTCGTTTTCCTTGATTCTACTTCGAAGCACAAAACGCTCATGTACGGGACCCTAAAAAAACTAAACTCCGAGCACTCATGTCGTTGATGATCTTTCCCAATATAAATAATTTTTATGCAGCAGGACAAAAGGATAACATGTTTATTTGAGATTGTGTGAGAAAGTTCAGGAAAGTCTCTTGTTCAAATTTAGTATTATTAATTATAATAATGTATTGTTATTTTTTAAATTTACTATCGCTCTTTATTATTATTTCTGGTTATTATTCAAAATTTTTATTATTTATTATAATTATTTATTTTATTTAATTAAATATTACTTATTATTTTCATAAAATTTAGAATTACGTCATTTCAAATGGACTGACGAATTCTGTGAAAAACCTTCAAGAACATTCTTTTGCGTTTTAGACATTAATGCATCCTCTACTTTCATCCTTTTCTTGTATCACTTTTAAAAGACATCCTTCATAAAATTCTACATCCGCGCGCTTTCTTAAAAATGATTGGTATTTACTATAAATGTATCATATACATTTTTTTTAAGGATTTGTATTACTATACATTTTTTAAAGTCATATTCTTCTTGCGACTTTTTTTTTTTCTTTTTGCAAACAATACAAATTGATATGTCATGATATATAAGCGAATTTCTGAAAAAAAATTTCAAATAAAATTTAACCTGTTCCGAACATTTGGCACAAAATAATTAAAAATTGCTTCTGATCTAATAATTGCCATCAAATCAAATCAAACATTTAAAAATTACTCCTTTTGTAAAGCAGAAAAGTATTTTTCTTCAATAAAATAAAGTGCAAGAATTTCGTTTGAAAAATAATAAAATCATTCTTTATTTCTTGCAATACATGGTATGAATTCTAAATTTAAACTGAAAGTGAGAGCTCAAACCAAGTGAAAAATTTCAAATTTTCCGACTTATCATCATAATACAACATACCATTTTCTACATGCTTTGGGTAGTTAGAATAAACACTGTGTGGCATTATATGACATACCATATATCATATAATATTTATTTGTTATGAATAAAAATAATTTACAAGAAACTTCATTGTTACAAGTGCATCTTAAACAAACAAACAAAAAATCAAAAAGCTGAATTTGAGTAGGAATTATAAATGAGGAAAAAGTCTTTAAAAGCAAAATCAACACATTCAGATATAATGCAATCTCACAAAATTCTTCAAAACAGGTTTCTATGATCGTAACACCAGTCGTATAATGCAACCAAGTGTCAGGTTAGCAATAAACTTGGTTCTTTAAGCAAATAAATGGAAAGAAGAGTAGTTATTTGCAAAAGAATTAGTGCTATAAAAAGTCAAAAACGGTCTGCAGTAACTACGTGTACTGCATCCTCAAATACGGGTTTTATCAATACTTTATCAGTGTCATTCTTCGCTGTCTTCAAGAAAGGACATAATGAGTTTTAGTTTTTGTTGATGCTCAGCTTCGTGATAATTACTTTATGCCAACAGTGTGCATTTCAAGCACTATTTATTATTTGGGGTTGCTATCCTGTCTTTTCTGATTTTCAACACAAGATTAATATTTTGTCGCCAAAGAAACACCTTGCATTATTAAAATGTAAAATCTCTCATATCACATGTTCCTGAAGAAATAGTTGTCTTATGCTTGAGAGGTTTTTTTTTTTTTTTTAAAAAAAATTCCGACATTGATCAAAGAAAAGTTTTGATAAATTTATTTCGATTTATTAATTTTATTAATTTTTTTTTGCCAAATATTCCAACATTGATTAAGAAGAAGTAAATTTTGCTAAATTTATTTCAATTTATTAATTTTATAAATTTTTTTGACAATTATTCCGACACTGATTAAGAAAAAGTAAATTTTGCTAAATTTATTTCGATTTATTAATTTTATTAAATTTTTTTGCTCAATATTCCGACATTGATTAAGAAGAAGTAAATTTTGCTAAATTTATTTCGATTTATTAATTTTATTAAATTTTTTTGCCCCATATTCCGACATTGATTAAAAAGAAGTGAATTTTGCTAAATTTATTTCGATTTATTAATTTTATTATTTTTTTAAACAAATATTCCGATATTGATTAAGAAGAAGTAAATTTTGCCGAATTTATTTCGATCTATTAATTTTTTTTTTTTTTTTACCAATTAGTTTTTTGCCAATTTGACACACTGTTTGCAGTATCAGATGCTGATCAGATCAGGTTTTGCTGTATCAGATTTGATACTGATACTCGATTTTAATGATGTCCTTTACTTTATTTGAAAAAGAATAAGTCATATTTTAATCATTTTTTGTAAAGGTATTTTTAAATTTAAGTTTAAATTTTGATTTTTGCCTTCTTGTATGGCAATCGGCAAAAACTTCGCACTTGACATTTTAACAAATCTCCACAAATTGGATATTTCTGAGCTTAAAAAACACATTTTGCACATGAGATTTAAAAACACAAAAATAACACAAAAACACTTTAAACTAGACGGATGAAATTACATCAAATTTGTAAATTTTTATCTAATTTTGAGCAAAATCTACATCTAAAATTTGAGCTACAAAACGAAGCGAACTGGATAGATAAAATTTGGTGCATATATTTAACATCTATCATATCTATCTATTAATACTTACCAAATTTTGAGCTAAATTCAACGAGGAGTTGACCTTCTGTCAGTCTGTACTTTCAGAAACATGCAAACGTGATTACTTAACACAATGACTAAAATACATTAAATTTAGTTTGGGAATTTATGACCACGGTGTATTTTTTATTCTAAAATTTTGTTTCAGTCGGTCTGTAAAAGCTTCAGAATCACAAATGCGATTTTCAGATACTATTAACCACATGCCAGAGATTAATCGCCAAGAAAATAGCCAAGGATGGCAAGATACATTCGATAAAATTGCTAAATTCGCACCAAAGGTTAATATTTCGTAACTATTGTATGCCAATACCATGCAAGGTGTTTTTTTTTTTTTTTTTTTTTTTTTTTTTTTTTTATTTTATTATATGAGAAAACATTTTGGGGTGACCACTCCCGTTAGTTTTTGCCTGTGCTAAATACTGAAACTAAGTTCCTTTGTGGACGAAATGTAATTGAATGTTTTGGACTTCAATTTGTCGCAATATTTTGTATTTAAAAAGTGCTTCCATAGGGATTTAATTAGAATCTTTGCAGAATAATCAGAAAAGGGTAGAGATTCTTGAAATTTGCATTTCTTAACCCATCTACATGACTTAATCCAATACTGTAACTGCAAACATATAACTTTACAAATTATTACACTATATGCATTATTCCACTAGCTATTAAACTCTAAAACATTAAATTGCATTCCGTACTCTTTGAGCTATCTTACTATATTGTGAATAATTATAATATGATTATTACATTACATATATATTTGTCTACCAAATAGAAATTTATAAATAATAATTTGTTTCATAGTTAAAATAATGATTGATGATAGAGAAAATTTAGAATACTAACTTATTTGTAACCAAGCAAATGTTATAATATAAACTACATACAAAAACTAGCAATGCAGTTAAATAAATACATACAATATATAAATACATACATTTAAATAAGAAAACCCTTTAATAAAGCTTTTCTCTCTCTCTTTTTTTCTTTTTTCTCATTAATGTTAAGCTATCAGACTCAAAGTCACATCAATTAAAAAAAGTTGAAATTAAATTTCGAAAGTAAATTAAAAATTGTAATAATAACAATAAATTTTTTTGACTGTGTAAATAAATATACGACTACAGCGAAAAGTATTTTCTGTAAACAATAAGCAATGTTTCACCGTATAATTCCTTTCGTTTTTCTCTAAAACTGGACTAATCTATATAAAAGAATATAAAAAATTAAATTTTCATAGTAAATTTTTTGAAATTAATTTTCAGTCAATTAATTAATTAAAATACTATCAGTTTGATCAAAGTTTCTTTCTTGAAAAACATTCCATCTTCAAGACTTAATTGCGTGAAAAAATAAATAATTATATTTATCTATATCCAATTTTAAAAAAACTAATTGACAATATACAAAAATAATGTTTACGATAATGAATCATTGCCCAGAATAGTCTTAAAGACAACGCGAATAATTTTTCGAAATATATTTAAAAGATGCAAGTGATAAAAACTGTGCAGAGTTGTTTTAATATTAATCAAGATTAATTCAAATACTTTTCAAACGAGCTGACATACTAATCTTCTGACACACCAATAAAACATACTTTTGCATTCACCCATGATTAAAAACCAAAATCCTCCGTCTGTAATCGCATAATTTATGAATATTGAATAAAATTTGGGGGAACACTACATCTTTGTCAGTGGTTTAGATACAAAATGATAACGTCACTGATGTTGATCTTCATCGGTATCATTAGAATGACGTCTTCATTTCGCAACCCACCCAAATAATAAATTCATAACCCCACTAGTGAAAATGCGAATCCCACTGAAATGGTGAAAATTCTCACTTAACTTTTCTCTATCGTGACGTCACGCAATGCTCCTTTCGTTGCTATTGGCCATTCTTCTGTATAGCAATCAATACAAATGTGGTCACATATTATTGCATTTCTCAAAAAAGGATTTAAAGGACTGAAATGATAGGAATTTTACTTTCTCTTGTCTATGAAGGATATGGAGTGATTTGAAAAAAAAAATACATAACAAACTTAGAAAGTATGTTAGGCGTGTAGAAATACAATAAAATTAATTTTTAATAAAATGATCCAAAATGTTGAAATCTTTGGATTTTTACTTTCTCGTCTGCAAAGTATATAGATTAATTTGAAAATGACAAATTTTAAAACTACACAGAAATATAATATGTGATCATACATGGCATTTCAAATAAAAGGATTCAAAAGAAGGACATTATTGATTTCCTTATTTCGTCATTAGCGAAATATATAGGGTGATTTGAAAATCATATGACAAATTTTGGAGCTATACTATACCCACACAAATGCAACACAATTAATGATCACACTTTGCATATCTAATAAAATTATTCAAAGACTTAGATATTGCTTTTTCGTCTTCAAAGAAAATGGGGTAATTTGAAAATAACGTGACTAAATTTTAAAGGCATGTTAAACATGCTGAAAAATATCCTTTTTTCAATAGAATAATAATTTACAAGCCTAAAAGGCGATCGCTCAGGCATTGGCTAAATTCTGATTAAGCCTTAACATCTCTACCTCTAATAATAAAAAGGCAAATGTGTGTTGCCGCTGTACAGGAGAAACCTCTTGATCGACAACTTCCAAATGCGGCACATGTATACTTTGGAAAGTCGAAATGTGCACCTAATTAATCAAAAATTAAGCAAAATTTCGACATTTTTTTCCAAAAATATTACCACGCATAATGATATTTTTTAACTCAAAATTAAAGAAAAATTGTTTCAATTTTACCATTTTGTTATACCTTACAAATGAACAATCGCACACACATATATAATGTTGCCAAATTTTTTTGTCTATTTTTATTAATTTTTAAAAGCATTTTTATTTTATAAAAATATATTTCCTTGTTAACATGAAGCTCAAATGTTTTAATTGCTGTTGCAGTTATTTCATTCAAGAGTTTTCTTCCATTATTGTTACTGAAGGTACGGTTTACTTGCTCCATTTATGTAGGGTTCTTTTTGAACCCTCTTTCCATAAATTTTTAAAACTTTGTTGTAGCTATAAATAAGGTTTAATTTTCAGAAAAGTCGAAGTTCCATTCTATATTAAAATTTAAAATTTAGATGAGATAACTGAAAATTATGCGCATTAGTTTATCTCTTATTTATCGAATTGATCTAAGGTTTCTTAAATAATCTATCAATATTTGAAATTTAAAAATACATTACTAAGGAAGCCGTTATGAACAAGTTACATAAACTATTTAATTGAAATTTCAGGCAAGCAATAATCTTGGCGAATAAAATGCTCGCCAATGGGAGCTGATAATATAAGAAAGAAACAGGAAATCAATGAACTTACATATTAGTAAATAAAAAAATGAATAAATGTAGAATTTATGAAAGCATATAATAAAAAATGCTATGCACAAAAATTTAGAACTTCATTTAACTGGAGCGAGCAATGGGGGGTATAAAATATCTACAAAAAAAAAGATATCTGTAGATAAATTTAAAAGAAAAAAATTCTTGCGATCCATAAAAAAAACAAAAGAAATTTATGTGAATAATCAAATTTAGAAAAAGGGGAAAAATAAAAAGGAAACTGATGTGTGTGAAATGAAAAACATACGTTAAGTGTGTGAATTACTAAGAGAGTCTGTTGAATACGAAATAACTGATTTTAGATATTCGTGGAAAGTAAATAAAGGTATTATTTCAGATTTTTTTCAATGCTGTCATAATTCCTTTTTCCTCATATACATGCATATACAATATAAAAAAATTATGTACACGTTCCGTTTTATTCGCTTTGTGATTGGTAGATAGAGAGTCACCTGACCCATGACATATGAGATTTGTTTTGACACTTTCTGTTTGAAATATTTTGTTTGAAGTATTTATTGAGAAGGCTTAGTATAAAATATTCAACTTTTGTAGCACAAACAGAAAATCATGGTAGGAAATTATAAACAAAACCTTAAATTGCTGCAAAGTGAAATGGAAAAAAAAAAATTAAATACAGTAGCTAATAATTTAAATAACGAATTCAAGTGGAAAGGAACGAAAAAATATTTGTAAAAACTTAACGCTATTTCAGTAGCTTATAAGTTAAAAACTTATTTACTAATTTATTAAATTTATAAGCTATGTCAGTAGCTTATAAGTTAATTTCAAAGTCTCTACATTTGGGATCTAAAATAATAATCTAAAATATCTAAAATAATAATAATCATAAATATAATAAAAAATTGAAACTCTTCTTTTATAAGAAAAAAAAATTAAATACAATAGCTATAACTTTTTTATGGATGGAGCACATTGTCGCAACCATTAAAGAAACATCACGCAATTCACATCAAATAACACAACCTTTTCACGTCCTCTGCTCAGAAAATAACAGAGCGATAACAAGCTAAACGCTTATTCTTTAGTTAGATGTTAATAGTGGCCAATAATAACCACCAAACAGTGCGAATCGTATCACACACTTCGTAATTCACCAAATGACCGTCTCCCCGAAGGACAGGGCGACTCAACGAACGATTAAGCTCGCCAGTATCGTCTGCGTAATTAGTGCTTTCGACCTCAGTCTGCCGTGCGCTGTGTTAAGATTACGCAGGACGATCTAAAAGTGCCACGTGCAACCACTTAGTTGCGTAAATGGTTCGTTTCCAAAAGTAATTCGATTCTTTGCTGGATTACATATAAAAGAAATTAGGGCTTGGTGCCGCTTGGGGGGTTGATGCCAAAATCAGATGTATCTTTATCGTGATGAAGTGTTAAATTTAACAGCTGCTACATGGTTTCAGAGGACTATTTTAAAATAAAGGTTGGTCTCCCTATTTGTCTTTCATGTAATGGAGCAGATATGGCTAATCTCTTCCATTTGCAACCCCTTAAAAATGATGAAATTTATTTTATGAATTTAAAAAATAAAATTTTCACCAAAAATAAGAAATATATGTAAGAAAATAAATCTACACACATAAAAGTAAATGTGTGCAATCGCTGATTTTGCATTATCTTCCAAATCATTTCAATGGGTTTGTAAAAAATCGGAATATTTAGCAATCATTAGTCTTTGAAAATATTATAAAAATAAACCAACCTTAATCCAATTCTTTAAAGTAAGACTGATTAGAAAAATCCTTTAAATATCTGTGGCAAATTAAGCAGTTGGCATCGAATGGGATTTGCATGCTTCAGATTGTTCAGTAAAAATATAAGAAGATAATTATATCTTCAATATAAATCTAAAAGAATTTTAATAGCTCCTAGAAAATACAAGAATGTTTTTTGAGGACAGTTGAAGTGATTTTGATTTATTCGAAAGAAGATGAATTCCATTTATGCTTTTAATTTATTAAGAAAAAAGATCAATGATTCAGGCATTTTCAAGAAAAAGTTATTCTCAAAAAGTCTCTTTTTGGAGATAAGCGATGAAAATAACATGCATTCTCATTAATTCCTTCTTAAAACTACCGGTATATACGCACGCACATTATTCAGTTTAATTTAAAACTCCCTCAGGATCAATGTTAGGAATTTTGGATCTTACTGGAAACATGTTTTTGAAGAGTGTCGGTTAACTAATCCTCTTTCAGGTATAAATTAATTTCATATATGAAATTCCGAATTTTCCCAACAGGTTATATTTATAAGAATTATTTATCTCAATCTCATAAGTTTATTTTGATGGATTTTCTATATGTAAGGAAATAATGATTCTATATTTTTCAAGAAAGAAAATATACTGCAAAATTTCTCTTCCAAAGATTTACTAAGATTTCAGCACAATCCAAAATTTATTAAATTGATTTGACCGCTAAATGAATATCCTTTATACACGAAATTTTTTTTCAAAGAAGTGGAAAGTCCCTTTTTTCCTCTCTCATTCATTTGGAATAAAATTTATTGATAGTGCTACGACTGTCCTTAAGATTATCTGATAATGTCATTTCTCAATAATCCTTCAGACATGTATTGATATAATACTACAGAATTGTAATATTATATACGAAGAGACAAGAGATTCGTATTCTTCTTGGAGACTTAAAATCCTCCAAGGTTTTAAAGTTTTAAATTACCTGAATGAAAAAAAAAAATATTTTAGGTGCAGAATTAGAAGGAAAACAAAATGTATTATACAAGAGGTGTTCAAATGAAAAGGTACGAAACGTCGTAACAACGTAACCGTTAACATATTTCCCTATGCCGCTATGAGAGAACGCCCGCATGCGCAGGAGAGAGCAGTGACTCTTATAAAGAGCGCCGTCTGATTGACTAATAATGTTGAATTCCTCGAGCGCAAAAGAACCATAACTCCGATGTTTATTGTGAGACATCTGAAGACTACGCAGGTCCATCAATAGCAAAAAACTAGGGTTACTTACTGAGCGCGTGGTTTTGCTCCATGATAAAGCGCGTCTACACGTCTCTAGAGTCGCACACGCGGAACTGGCCAAGGTCAAGTGGGAGCAGCTCGACTATCTACCCTACAGCCCGGACATGTCGCAATGGGATTTTCATGTGTTTGGTACCTTGATAAAACATCTGAAAGAGAAGCGCTTCAACTCGGACGGCGAACTCAAGGATGCTGCGAAGGACTGGGTCTCGTCAAGGCCACAGGAATTCTAGGAACAAGGAATCCTTCGGCTCGTTAATCAATGGGATTGTTGTGCTCAGGTCAATATTGTATACTTTGAATAAAGTCTTCATTTATACACACAGTGTCGTTTAGTACCTTTTCATTTGAACAGCCCTTGAACATATTTATACGCTTGAACATATTTATACTCGTCCGAAAAAAGAGAGAAATTTTCACTGGTACAGCCAACAAAGTAAAATTTAAAATAGAAAATGATAAGCTTAGCATATGCTTGCTACACGCAACAATCGAGAAATTACTGTCAAATTCTCAGATTTATTACAATTTTTCAAAGATATTTTTCAGTGCAATATGACCAAGTGACGTTCCCCCCCCCCTAAATACACTATAAGTAAACCAAACTGAAGTTGTTTTAAATGGAATTATTTCATTTAGTATCGCAGTCACGTGAAAAGGGAATAGATATTTGTCTTATGCGATGGCATAGCATCAAATTTTCCTATAACGCCGGTAAAAGGCAAAATGAATAGCAAAATAATTGGTGTGGCACCTTTGTGTAGAATCTATAACGGAGTTTATAAGAAAAATCTATCTGTAAACATTTAATCATGCAATACGAAGGGAGTAAAAGTCTTGATGGTAAAACATTCTACCAATATGTACGAGCATCTATAGCCTATGTACGATGTTAATGTTACATCATCTACAGCAATTGTTGCATTTATGCTGCAATAGGATTTCTTAATTGATGAATCTTAATTATTAATATGAATAAGATTCAATTAGTATCACTTGATGTAGTGCTTTGGTACAAGATCTATAACAGATAGTATAAAGAAAAAAATAATTCTACTGATACAGCATTTATACCAGACCCCAAGAAGGGAATGAAATTCCTTCTGAGGCAGAATGTACATCTTGTACACAAAGAAGAAAAATGGTGCAGCATCTATAGCATTGACTTAATTATTATTTGTTGTATTTATATTCCAAGAAATGACTAATTGACTGTCTATATAAGGTTCAATTAATCTTGATTATCTAGTTCTTTAATATAGAATCTAGACCAGACAGCATGAACAAGAAATTTCTACTAAAAGAACATTTGTGGTAAGTCTCAAGAAGAGGTGCGGAATTTATATCAGCTCACGTGAAGAAAAAAAATGTTTAATGGTACAGCATCGACTTCATTAGTAAAATTTTTCAAATATTTCTGTTGTGGTAAGACGTCTGACAGACAGTCTGAATAAGAATTCAATGGATCTGAGCTGTTACATCAGATTGGTCGCTCATGAAATGTCTTTGGAATGTCCTTCACTGAAACGGACAACACTGAGTATACGATCCCCAACAGACCGCAAGTCCATTTCTTAGATTGTTCATTAACTAATTAGCTTCTCCAATTCGGGAGCATCGCGCATCATCCGTCAATGTCCGACGAGACGAAATGTCGTACCCACTCAGGACAAATATAATTGGACCAAAAGGACCTAATAGGAATGATGGGGGTGGTGTTGCATTACAAGTAGTCTGTAGATACAGTTGACTTCTGACAAACCGCAACCGTCCCAATGACACGCGGTATTTTTCCGCGTGGATTACTTCATAAAAAATTGAGTCGCAGCGTCGACAAGAAAATTAGAAAAGGAACAGAACCCCCGAAATGAGTCACATGTGATGTGAAAGGCGGAAATTGTCTTTGGCATTAGTGGAGTTGCGTCCAATTGGGGAATATCGCACATTGTGTATGATGAATGGGGACGCATTATCTTTTTGTGTCTTAATAGATTATGAGACAAGAAAAGACCGAGCAAATAGAAATAAAGGGCTTGTACGGTGTCTACCGTGCACAGTGGCATATCTAAAAACTTTTTTTTTTTACAATGTTTCTCTGTCATTTTTATTGTATGGACCAGATTTACCAGAATGATTCATAATGCATGGAATACTTACTTCCAAGGGCAATGCATTTTTGTGATAATGTTTAAATTGATAAAAGTGAATAAAATCTTAAAATACAGTTTGTAAAAAGTTTTTTCCATATTTAAATGTATGTTTGCAGTAAAGAATAGAGAAGAATTACTAGGAAAGCTGCATTATCTGCGTTTTTAAATATCGCCCATCAGCCCAGTTTACCCAAAAGGTTAAAGATGGCAGGTTTTGGTGGTTAATGCATTATTTTCGTTGCTAAATTATCTTTTTGTGTCATAATAGAGGTTGAGATCAAAAAAAAAAAAAAAAATCTGGCATATTTAAATTAAGAATACACATGGTATATCTTGAGCAAAGTATTCAGTGCATCTAAAAAAAATCTTCAACATTTCTCAGTTAATTTTTGTGTTTTTTGTAAAGAAAGAGAGATTGATAAGAAGTATTTAGATTGCTTGCAGTATTCATTTTACAGGACAATATATTTTTGTAATAATGTTTAAAATAATATAATAATTAGTAAAAGGGAAATAATATAGATAAATAAAGTAATAGCTCAAATTAGAAGTAAAAAAAATAATTTTTTAAAAGCTCTTTTTACTTTTTCGTATACGAAATATTAAAAGACAAAATATTGTAATCGTCCAAAAAAATTCTTAGGGTGTTTTTTTTTTCAGAAAATATCCAAAATTTAATCCAAAAAATATCTTTTTGGAATTATATCTGCCTGTGAACACGATACACTTAAAAATGATTGAATTAGACGGATTATACTCAGTATATGATCTTTATACCAAATCTATAAAGCTTTGAGCGAAATCTATTTATAAAAAGTCTGCATGCCCTACTGCAAATTTAACAGTCTTAATATGTAATGATCTTCTAATAATCTGATGATGGAATAACAGAAATTTAAAATAAACAAATAAAATATGTATACGTTTTGACATATATTCTTTTAAATGTAAAGAAATATGCCATAGTTATGTGAAAATGCTGGGAAGTTTGATATCCAGTATGATTTCATCCTCTGCGGATTGTTTTTCCCTCTGCCTCTTTTACATTGTCAATTTTTCATTATTTTAATCGAAAAACTCTTTGGTTAATGCATTTTATATTATAATCCAGATTGACATTGCAAATAATTTATGTTTACTGTCAAATTCGGCAGATACAAGTAATGTGCACTTTAAGACCGTTCATTTATCAAGAACAAATATTTATAGTACTTTTTTTTACATTCCTTGCCAAATGTGTAGTAATTATGAGAAATTATTGGAAAGTTTGAAGACCAGCGTGATTCCATCGCTCCTATGCGGATTGTCTTTCCCTTTGGTTCTGTTACATCGTCAATGTTTCATTGTTTAAATCGAAAAAAAATCTTTGGTTTATGTATTTTCTGTTCTAATCAAGATTAATTTGACAAATAATTTATGTTTAATGGCAAATTCGGCAGATACAACTAATGTGCACTTTAAGACTGCTCATTTATCAAAAACAAAGATTTGTAGTAGTTCCTTTTATTTACATTCCTTGTCAAATGTGCCGTAATTATGCGAAAATGCTGGAGAATTTGAAGTCCAGCACGATTTCATATTCCCTAAGCAGAAAATCTTTACCTCTAGTGCTGTGCCATTGTCAATACTTCATTGTTTAAATCGAAAAACTCTTTGGTTTATGCATTTGATGCGATAATTAAGATTAAAATTATAAATAATTTACAATGTTTACTTGCAAATTCGACAGTTATTACTAGTGTGAACTTTAAGACCTTTTACTAAACGAGAATAAAGATTTGCAGTGACTTTTTTTTTCAATTTTTTTTGTCAAATGTGTCCTAATTATGCAAAAATGTTGGAAAGTTTAAAGTCCAATATCATTTCATCGCTCTTATACGGAGTGTCTTTCCTGATAGTTCATTGTCAATGCTTTATTGTTAAAATATCGTTTAAATTGGAAAAACTCTTTCGTTTATGCATTTTATGTTATAATCAAGATTAAAATTATAAATAACTTACGTTTATAGAGAAGTTCGGTAGTTAATATTGTTGCGAACTTTCAAACCTATCATAAATCAAGAACAAAGATTTGTAGTTGCTTTTGTTAAACTTTCTTTGTAAATGAACCAAACGGTGCATATTGTCCATTCCTGAAATAAATTTCAAGAGAAATTAAATCCAAAAATCAAATTTTAATTCATTTACCGATTAGTCATATTCAAAGCTTGTATTTAAATAAGCAAGCCAAATCTCAATTGAGAGAATACAGACATTATTTGCAATAATCTTTCCCCACCCTTTTCCTAACTTAATTATCAATGCATAGTCACTAATACGAGGGGAAAAGAATACAAAAACGGATGGAACGGGGTATTCTATAGAAGGGGGAGATAAAAATGGAAAAAAAAGAGCAAAAGAACAATTTATCTTGCTCTGCGGTGGGTGTAAGCTGCCCCTGTGGTTCTTCAGAGGAATGCTATCTATTTGAGTTTAATGTCATTAATCATCGCATTAAGTCATCGAATTAATAATTTAATCGACTCATTAATCATTGTTAAGTTGAGGAATTAAGTCATTTTCTGCTAAGAGAGTAATGCATCTGAAATTGAATCGCATGCGAAAGGGGGAGATGGCATGGAATTGCACTTCCAGTAGCTTGATAAACTGAATGAAAGAAATTAAACATATCAATATAAACAAGGACATGTATTTTTTAAATTATGAATTGATGTAC
This sequence comes from Argiope aurantia, assembly GCA_026543865.1. Taxonomy (NCBI): domain Eukaryota; kingdom Metazoa; phylum Arthropoda; class Arachnida; order Araneae; family Araneidae; genus Argiope; species Argiope aurantia. Next base: position 17,533 of record JAPMOR010049586.1, on the reverse strand, counting down.
CGTATTTACTTGAAAACAATCGAAAATTTGAATTAATGAATAAAAACACAGACTACTTATACTTATTTTGAACTATCCGTCTTTGAGAGTTAATTGCTCCGTCGGGATTAATGGTTGCTAAGAATTTCAATTAAATATTTTGGGTATTTTGGCCTTACTAATTTTTTCAACAAAATATCTTTAAGCTTCAAATTTTGATAGCCATACAACTCATACAAATATAAAAACTTTTTGCTGAAACCAAACGTGTTTTTAAGTATATAAAAACAGAAGATAGAATCATTAAATATTGAAGTCTTACGTCTATTGCAGAAAAATTTTTAAAATTTATTTAATAACTCAGGGGATTTTCCGATTAAAATTTTTCTAACTCAACATAAAATTTAGTTTAATACAGTACAAAAGCAATTTTAAAATGATAGTAAGATTTTTTCCATCTAATTATATTACAGCATGGAAAGGTAATCTTCAAAAATGAAAACACTTTACACAATTTTCTTCATTGCTTATTTGTGAAATTAAATGGCATTTTTAAGTGAAACCAAATGTCAGTAAGTATATTAAAAGCACAATTTGAATAGAAAATTACTAATTGTGGAAAAATAAACCGTTTTATATCTTTATCTGCAACTGTGGGGAACTTTTTTATTATATTTGTAACAATAATAAAAAACGATGTAAGTTTCCTTACAGCAGCGAAATATACTGTTGTTAAATACGCTCATAATTTCTTTTAAATCAATCAAAATTCGACTGAAAAATTTAAATTATTAATTATCAAATTGAATTACTGAACAGACTTTCTCTTTGGATTTTTTAATGATGTGAAAATAATTTTTGTGACACATCATTATTTCGCTTAGTTTTAATAATTTCAATTAATTTTTAAGTAAAATTTCCAAAATAATAGGGCAGAATTACATATTTTCTTTTTTCAAGACATATCTGTGCCAAATGTTATAGTTTTAATTCTAATGATAATTTATAATTGAATACTTTTTTTGTTTGGATGAATTTACAAGAAAGTACCTGATGGTTGGAGCACCATATGGTAGTTGATAAAAATTCTCTTGTTCATAGGGATTTTTTTTTTTTTTCTAATTTAGAAAAACAGCAATACCAGGTTGTGTAAAGAAGAGGTTCCGCCGAGATTTCTACTCGGATTCAGAGTGCTTACCATTACACCTGGAACCTCAGCTCACCACGCCAGGAATCTAACCCGCGCTGTCTGAGTGACGGCTAGAAATTCCAATCACTAAACCACAATGGAGTTGCCTCGCCATTTTAATTAATATTTTAGCTTATTTATTGAGATTAATATTTATATCAATATTTCACGCATTATTGCAATTTTCATTTTAAATCAGAATGCGTATCATAAATTTTCATTCGTTATATATGTATTAGAATTCAGTAAAATATTGCACTTCAGATGAGTTCTTAAATATAACCTAAGAAATTTAAAGAAGAAGGATCAGTTATATAGAGGATTTATTTTCACTTAAATATGACGCGCTTAAAAAGTTACGAAAATATTGTTGTAGAACAAGATAAACTCTGCCCAGGGTGGGGATCGAACTCACGACCTTCAGATTACTCAAGACAGAGAGAGATTATGAGACTGACGCGCTGCCTACTGCGCTACCGAGGCTTGCTTCACGTTCACGATTATCTTCGGCTCACCTAAAACAGCCAAAAAGTGAAGCTTTTAGACAGGTGTTGATTTGTTTTGTTGATGTCATCAATTATTGTAGAGCAGTTTGCTACTATTTTTATCGAATTTCTTATGATTTTCAATTGAAGCACTATAATAATGTATGTTAGTAACTTGAGTCTAATAGAAAGTGTTTTTTAAATTAATTAGATAAACGTTGATAAATTACAGATTAATAGAAATCATGACACACACACACACATATATATATATATATATATATATATATATTGTTTTTGTCCAATGTATTATATTTTTTTCTGGTATTTATTACAATCTTTATGTTTTTTTCTGTTCATGCATTTTTTTTTTTCAATTTGAAAGTTGTAAATGTGGCTAAATTAAAAAAAAATAATTAAAGATATACCTTATACTGAAACTAAACATGAGAAAATGTCAAAACTTCATGTCTTGATAATTTCATCAACGGGAAAAAGAAAAAAAAATCCAGAAAATCTATTGTATTTCAATAATGAAATACAATACAACAAAATGTGCTTAATTTTTTTTATAAATTAATTAAAAGTAACAAAAAATTATACCATAAAAAAACTAGTGTCTTTTTAAAGACTTTTTTTTTAAGTTTAAAATTATGTAAAAATTATTTTTATGCCATGGTAATTTTGGTGAAATAATGTAACTAAAGGTGAATAGTGGCGAAATTGTTCGGTAATAGTATGTACTAACTATTATGGTGTGCCATAATAATTATGGTCATAAGTCATAGTGAAGTGGTCATAAGTCATACTGAAAAAAAAATAAAGATTACGCTATGTTAACTAAAATTTTAATAATATTTTCAGAAAAATCTCTCCGACATGCATATCCTTTAAAGTATATATTCGCCAAATATGGTTGTTCTAAGTCAGGCAGTCTGACCTGTAGAATGTCACTTGCACAGTTTCATCTTTGCTATTAGTAAAGATGGTATGAGAATATAAACGCCTAAAAAAACAAGGGGACAATAACAACAAAAAAATACTAAAAAAACAAAAAACAGGACAATAAAAATGACTAGAAGCTGTGAAGTTTTAAGAATATACAAGCTACTATGAAATGACGGAACATTTAATATTGGCCAAGTAGTTTATTTATATTAATATTTTTTAAATTATTTAATTTACTGAGCTACGTTGATAGTTAACAACTACTTATGATAATTTTATTATTTAATTTGTTTATATAGTTGAGAATGAACTCAGTGTGTCATATGATTTAATGGAATACTTATAGTTTTTACTTTTCCATATTTGATTTATTACAGGGTTTTCAGCAATAAGTAAAAACAAAGGAAATGAGTTTTACACCAGTTAAAAAAGAAATTATACAATTGATCAATTTTGATTGACATGATATTTTATCGCTCGAATCTTTCAATTTTTTCAAAAAAATGTTATTTATTACTTACAATTATTTATTACTTGTACACAAATAAATATGCTAATTATTTACATTTGAGGAATTAGAATACAAAGTTGCATATAAATAAAAAAAAAATGTAAATACTTTCATTCTAATTACTAATGAAACTATGACGCTTACATCATGTAACCTATTTGAACTGTAACACAGTTCAAGCTTAAGCAAATACTTTATGACAAGGAAAGGTCCAGTATTCTGGTCACGTTCAGTTATGGCACAAAAGATCTACACGAACTTTCCGCGTCGTGACAATGCTGATGTAAGCAGGAAACTTAAGACCCCACAATTCCTGGGGATCTTTTGTCATACTTGGCCTACGTGTGTGGTCCCCTGCAAAAATTTGGCAATCGCCAACTTTTGAGAGTAAATTTCCATAATCCTTAACGGATTTACAGAAAACTGTAGAAGGAACTAGAGTTTTTCTATATTATTTAATGCTTCAGTCACAATTTTGATGCTTTCTTCGTATGCATGAGATTATTTTTTAACCTTTTAAATATGAAAAAAAAATGTATAGTTTTTCATAATTTATTTCGTATTTATTACTTTCTTATTTTTGTTCTTTTAAAAATTATATACGACTTGGATTTAGAAAAATTTTTAAAACTACAAATTTTGCTATATATTTCGTTTAATGGAAAATTTAGTTTAATTAGTTAATATTTAGTTCCAAATTTTCGATTCATTTAATTCGGCAGAATAATAAAAACAAATAATTGTATTAGAATTCCACTGAAAAACAACAGATTGTGCAAATTCGATGTCTGTTAGTATCTTTTTTTCTTATTAGAACAAGCCAATAAATTAAAATTTTTCAAATACGTATATGGAATTAAAGAATGAAAGACAAGACTGATTTATTGCAAGAATTTCAGAATTCATTTTAATACTTATATTTAGGTAGTCAGAAAGTTAACAATTAAAGAATCAACATATAGCATTTTAAGCCTCTAAAACAGTTTCAATTAGTGAATAAGAAAAAAAAGTCAATAAGAAAAAAAAACCTATCTTTTATTTTTAGAAAAAAAATGAAAGTTATGAACTTCAAAGGAGAATTTGTATTGCAATTTAACATTAGCGCATAATATAGTAAATTTTGTAAAAGTAAAACAAATATGTGTGTGTGTGTGTGTGTGTGTGTGTAAAACACATATTTTTGAACAGTTTCGTGGCCGAAGATAGAGAAGACACTTTGAATTTTTAAATTTCACTTTTATTCCATCCCGGGAGGCATAATTTATCTACAAGCAAGAAAGCGGCGAGGTACGTCAGTCTACAACATAACACACGAGCGAAAGAGCGTAGAAAGACATAAATTTTTATCCCAATCATTATATATAATGAGATTCTGATAGGAATTTCTTTATACGTGTCGATTTAGGTAAGGAAATTATAGGTATCTCTTAAAAGAGTTTTTCTAGACTGACAAATTTTTATCCCATTACTCGGAGTGTGAGAACCGTTGATTTAAGCATTTTTAAAGATCTTCTGTAGCATTAATTAAATAAAAAGGGTGGAATTGGATCAGGAAATAAGAGAACATTTTAGAATTAAGTTAAGATGGCTTAAATTAAGAAAAAAATTAGAAAATTAATTGGAATTTAATTTAGGTTTAGAGATATCGTTACATATATGTATTATATTCAGAAATGATTCAGTACAACATTCCTTAAATATGGTTATGCGGTAGCGTAACGACCAGGGAACAAGGGAGAGTATATACAATGGAGAATTTTCGACAAGGATTCCGCTTTTGCACCTTCTTTTGCGTAGAGCCGCTAGGCCAAAGAAGGAGTAAGTAAAGCGAATAAAATACTTTATTTCCCTACCTTCTAAATAAAAAAAATGTGTTCAAAAAATACAAATTCTTTTAATTATAAACTATTAGGATAATATTAACACGTTAATAAGTATAATTGGTCAAGTTCCTAAGCCTAACTATAATATAATAATGTTTATAAACAACGAACTTTAATATAATAATTTATAAACTTTAATATAATGAAATTAAAAGCACCTAAACTTTGTTTCAATCATACTGTATGCAAACGTCAATGACAGGCAGTTTAAAGCCATTTTAAATAAATTTAAAACAAATATATTTTCTTAAAGTTAGTAAAATAAAAATAAAAAAGATTAAACTTTAAATAAATCATTGACATGTTAACACTACGTTGATTGTTGATATTATTTCGTCTTATATTAGATAAATGCGCTTCAGTTTATCCCATTACTTGCAATCTAAGTCGACAGAACAAGAAAGCTACGAATTTGTCACACAAATGGTGAATTACTTAATATGTGTCCTTACGACTATAAGAGCTTTAGTTGCCATTATGTTTGAAATTTCGATGAGCTTTTGCTCTAAAAATCAAGTTTCTGTTATAAAAAATATCGATTTATAGAAAACATCGATATTAAGGCTAATATCAAATATATTATCATTCAAATTGCAAAAAATAACATGTGGAAAATTCCCTTCGTTCTTCAATTTAAATTATTTTTTTAAAAATCAAATTCATTTATTTCGATAAAAGATTAATATTATTAAAATAAAAATTAATTAAATACATTGTTACTCAAAATTCAAAAGATCGCATATAGAAGTCCCATATGTTTTATTCTTAATATATTTTTAAAAATCGAATTCTTTTACACATAATACCGATTAGTATTCTAAAACTAAAATCAATTGAATACATCGTCGCTTACATTATTTCCTTTATTTCTATTCCAAAGATCTAATTTGGTAAATTCTATTTTTTCTTCTGTTATTTTTTAAATCAATTGCCTTATTTTTTTATTCTATTGTTTTATTCTATTGTTCTATTGTTGTTAAAATCAATTAAATGATTTATTACCACTCAAAGTGCTACAGATAGTACGTGAACACTTTCGTTTGTTCTTTCATATTAATATCTGTATCGTTTTCTGATAGCCAACTACAGGCAAAATCTCTACTGTCATAATTGATCGAATAAAAGATTTAATCAAATTTTAAAGAATTCTGTTGATTAGGTTTTGTGATTGCAAGCAATCGTATGTTAAGTATCCACATACGACATTTTGCACTAACGATATCGATTGCTTTTAAATATATTGTGAAAATATTTGTAGCTGAATGATTGTGAAACTTTTTCTGTATTATTAAACTGAGTTTTCATTAATAATATTATCTCTGAAATTAGTTTTCATTTTTTTAAAACATGTAGGAACGTCCTCCCTTAAACTTTCTTGTGAATTTCCATTAAATGAAATTTTTATAATGTTTATTCGTACCGTAAAAGGATTCGAGAATATGTTTTGGAACATTACCTCATCCCGTTGACACACACATAGAGAGAGCAAGACCAACGCATATTAAGTGGAAATAAAGCCAAAATAATTTTTGGACACCAAATATATCTGAAATTTGGAAATTTTTATCAAAATCCAAAGGCGAATTATGTGAAAATTATAATATTATTTACTCTTTAAACACTTTATATGCAAAAAGTAAAATGACATGAAACAATTTAAATAAAAAAAATATTCTGACAAAGAAAAATAACGATATATAAATTACCATGTTACCTAACCTACCACGCCACACACTCGCACACACTATTTCTATCAATTATTTATGATAATCTGGAGAAACGATCGCAGAATTTTTATTTTTTATTTTATCATTAAAACTCACTAAAAATAATAATAAAAAAATACACATATTCGATAGAGACCCATAAAATTTCCCAGGACGATATCAACAAACCAGCCGCCTCTTTCATTTATAATACACTGAAATAAAAATCTGCTACATCTCATCAACCGAAACAAGTCTGTTTACATAAAAATTCCCCAAAAACTTTGCCAGCCTTAAATCAAGCATCCTTTTCCAAATAGACGGTAAAACATAATGAATTATTTTATCCACTATCGACCCCTCTTGACATCACCATAATTCCCGTACGTACCAAAATTTTGGCCTACGGGTCCCAAATGCCAAACATAATAGGCTTTACGACTCTTGCTGTAGTGTTTAGCGCAAGAGAGCCTGAGGGCCTGCTTATCATCGCGATATAAAAAGGAGAGGTAGAGCAGGCTCAGGCCCATTCATCTTCATTAAGACCTGGCCGAGAGATACGAAGTTGGCGATAGCTGGCGAGCTGCATGTTGAGTGATGCAACTAAATTGTGCGCAGGAGAGAAAATGCGGAAAGAATGCTGTTGCTACCACTTGGAAGGGGGAAGGAGAGGTTTCTTTATTTTTTACGCGTTGTCATTATTCTTGGCGTAGATGCTCGTAGGTCTGTGGTGGCCCATATATGTCCCGTTGGGGAACTGCTCGTTTTCGCGTCAATGTTAGAGATACCAGTCCTGAATTAGCTAGAACTGCACCGATTTATGATGTTTCTTGTCTATAATTGAATAAATAAAAGTGCTGGATTTATCCTAGTTTTAGAAAGAGAATAAATATCGTGGATAAATCGGGACGGTCCTGTTTCCGAATATTTGTCCATGATTTTTTTTTTTTTTTTTTCTTTTTGAAGCTACCTGAAATTTAATATTTGGCAGTTTATTATTATTTTTTAAAAGGGGTGTAATAGGGCAGAATCTCAAATTGCTGAGCAATCCGTTTTTGATTCTTTGTCTTAAAAAAATCTTTCCGAAAAACGTACCGAATTAGAATAAAATATCTATAGCCACTGAATCGATACTTTTAAACAGAACATACTTTTTAAAGAAATATTATTAATTTAATATATTTCTTAAAAATTAATTATTATTATTATTACTATTTTTATGCATAGAAAATTGATTAAATGAATTTAAATAAAATAATCTCCTAGTATCACTATTTCTTTAAGTATTATTGAACTTACCACGTAAACCCCTTTCACTGTTAATTCGTAAAGATGCCAGAATTTCAGGATTAATTTGGGAATCCCAGTTTCCAATTTTCCTGAACTGGATCGACAAATCGTCTCAGATTTGTTGCCGTTTTGATCAACAGTTTCCAATTTGTTCTTTTTTTTTTAACTGTTTCCTAAAAAGTTCATCTTAGAAAATTAAAAAAATCACTAATTTCATTTAATTTTTTAAAATTAGCTTTTATTGAATACTTTATTCCAGTTTTTACTTTGCACAGAAAACTCCTTATTTTTAATAAATAATATTAGTTTCGTATCGTAATTCATTCGGTTATTAATATATTTCATAGGAAATCTCAGACCATCATTAATGTAAAATGAGAAAAGAATTTGTCAATTCAATCGACTGTTTTATATCACCCTGTTCTCTTAACTGTTTGAGAATTTATTATCAATATTCAGCCGCCGTGGATTGGTAGTAAAAGTGCGGCGCGGAAGTTTGGAGAGGGAATGCCCATTCAAGTGCCATCCTCTCCTTAGATGGTGGTTCAAAATTACGAGGTTCGTCTGAAATTAGCTCTAACGTCGCTTTTAAAATGGGACATTAATATAAGTAAACTGAGCTATTCTAGATTTTAGTTCAGAATTCATTTAGTTATTTAGTTTTCATGCATTTATTTTTTCAGTTGAAATTATTTATCTATAAAATATTTTAATATTAATAAATATAAAATCTATAAAGCGCAGTGCTGGCGCCTGGCATAGGGGTAGTACATCTTCCCCGTGATCTGGGCGTCCCGGGTACGAGTCCCGGCTTGGGCATAGTTGTTCTTCCTGTACTATCGATGAGATGTGTGAATGTGCCCTCCTGTGAAAAGGGGTTGTGCAAGCGAATGAGTGATGGGTGAGTAGTCAAGTCGTACTCTTGGCCCAAGTTGGCTCTACGATAAAAATAAGAGGCGCTTCCCCTTAGGTTTAAATCGGCTGTCTTTGAACAACAACATAATGCACAGTGTTTCTATCAAATGAAGAAAACATTGTATTCTTTTATTTCAAACCATTCAATGTAAAAAAATAAAATCAAATATTGTTTATTATTTATTAGGGTTTTTACAATATTATTATATAAAATTAGAAACTTGCTAAAAGGTAAATAATTTGAATTTAAACTTAAGAAATACTAAAATTTCAATAATCATTAGTAAAAATAAACTTATTAATTCTAAATAATGAAAGCTAAAAATTAATTTTAATATTACAAACACCACTTTCATGCATAAAATTAATTTCCCTTTTCTGCCGAAAAGATTTTGGGGCATTAGTTGTAATGGATGTTGTAGATGGAGGGTGAAATAACAGTCAAAATGTTGAAAATTTCCTTCCATTTTAGAACTTAAAATTTTTTTTCATATTTTTTTTTTTTACTGTAATTATTGATTCTGGAAAACCTTATATATTTTGCCGAAAAGATAAAAAAAAAAAAAAAGAACCCACAGTGGTGTTAATTAAATAAATTTTTAATAATACCGCACATTTTTTAAATCGTGTTGATGAGACCAAAATCTGCTATTACAAATTTGTAAACCTAATATTTCACTATGAAATGAGACTATGAAAATGAATATTGAGAAAGATAGATATTATATCAATTTTTCTCATCAGACCTTTGAAAAATCAAGCCAAATCAATCAAGAAATTATTAATCCAATACATCAATTTCAGTAATTGTACAACATTATCTGTTCTTAGAATAAGTTTTAAAAGAGTTTGGTATGTTTTAAATGTTATCTACAATCATGAGATTTAATTGAAATTTGACATGACTTTTTAAAGATAAAATGTGTATTCATTTATATAATTTCCGCATTATATTTCATTAGAAATAAATTGTTGCAAAAAATATAGAGCATAAGATGAAATTAGATAAAAAAAATTATTGGATTACTTTAATTCGAGTGCAATTTTATTAAATATAAAATTTTGACAGATAATCATTGAGGCAAATTAATTTCTTTTAAAAAATAATTTTTATAATAATAAATTTTTACAAAATAAAACATTTTTAAAAAATTGATTTAAAAAATCTTTTTATTGAAAAAAAGATAATACTATTGGCAATTAAAAATTTTACGATTCGTTATTTGTGCATAAAATGATAATCAACATAATAACTTACAAACTTTTAATAATTTTGCTCACTATCGCAAATGATGAACTCATTAATAATAACAATTGAGCCTCAATGATGACTTGCTGAAATGAGTAGCTCATTTCACTTTTCACTCCTTTTGAGTGAAAGCGTGTTATGAATGCCAGCTTTCTTAAAAATCAGTTGCAGACGAAAACATAACCTACTTTGAATCGACCAAGATTAGTACAAGAGCCAACTTCCTTATTTTCGAACTGTTATTTATTTTAATTCTGAATGAAAAAATGGGCAAAGAAAAAAAAATCGCTGGAAGTCGGTTTTAATTTTTCAAAATCCAGATTAACAAATACCATTTTCAAATTTTATTTTTTCTTCGTCAATTTCTTTACGGGGTACTTCTAATGTAAACAGCGTCGTTAGAATATAGAATATTATTCCGCACATCGATGTACACATAAATCATCATAAACTGCAGGTGATGAGGCATAAAATAACTAAATGGGCTCAATTTCGATCCGATAACAGCTCCTAAATCACAGTGACAAAGTAACTTCGTATCTGTTTCCATTCCTCCCTTCTCCATGTCTTTCTACAGTGAAGTGGATATGCGCTACTGCTTAGTATTCTGGAAACATCTAAATTTTCTGTAGAGACTTCTGTGGTCCTTTTAGCCATCTTCTCTATTACTATGACCGTGCTACATCATTGATCTGCTCTGTAGCTAGCAATTCATAGGATATCAGTTTTTACTCTAACTGTAGAACACAGTGGCATAACAAAGTAAATCCCTCTAGGAGAATGATACCCTTCACTCTCAATCATATAGCCTTTAAACATCTGGGGGGGGGGGGAATCGTCTTCGCGCATCTGGAAGAATGGCAACCTTCGAGCAATTCTATAAATATTTCTACTATACTGCTAAAACATTGATCCACGCAATGGAGTGCAGTGGTGCTATTTATTGCCATGGGCGGTGCATATTTTGAGGCTCCTTTTTTCATAAACTATACAATTTAGTTTTACATTACAACAACATCATTAATTTGTGAAAATGTCTGTTTATTTATTACGACACACGACTATACGCAATTCGCATTTGTACAAACCTAAGTTCGGTATTCATTCGTAATAAGATGAATCGTATGTAAGGCCCACAGAGTAAAATGTTCAAATAATAGCAGCGAAAAATGCACGAGACTGG
>JAPMOR010049577.1:26110-36765 GCA_026543865.1 Argiope aurantia | reverse complement strand
CCATTATATAAAGTCATATAATATATAAAGTCCATTATATAAAGTCATATAATCCATTTCTAGAAAGAGGCCACAATGAAACTACAACTACAATGTCAATCCCCTGTAACCGTGCTATGTCAGTGTCATTGAAAAAAAAAATATTTTCATAATTTAATTATTGAAAAAGAAAATTGAATAGTATATTCTTAGTGTTTTTTCATAATTTTTTTAAGCCAAGCAAAGATATTTTAAGAACCCATTATATTACCCATAAGAGAAACCCACATCTTGGGACAGTTTTTAAAAGATTTTTTTTTCATACATTTAGTTAAATAACGCCATTCAAACTGTATTACAGTCAATCATTTAAGAACCGTAATGCAGTTTTTTAAAATGAAAATACCTCGTTTAAAAAATAGCATAGTAATATTTTTTTACACTCTTCCTGGCATCACAAGGTATAGTACTTTATTATACATTGGGGCTAATGGCAAAAAGTAAAATAAGCACTTTATATGGATACTGGCTTTCAAAAAATAATGAAAATACTTATTTTACAATATTATTAATAACTGATTGCAATAATAATTATTACCATCATTATTAATAGAAATTTTGACATTTAAACAATCTCTCATTTAACACAGAACATGTTAGTTTGTTTTTTCAATACAAAATTATTTAAGAAATTAGGGGTGCGGAAGGAATTCAAATTCATATTTTAGAGTGAAAATTCATATTCATATAATAATACACTGGATTTATTTATGCTTTTAACTTCGAGATCAACGTTTCAGGAAAGACTTTTTTTTTTTTTGATATTTTGAAATACAATGAGCTATTTACTTCAATCTCAATAATGTACCTTCATTAGAAAAGGAAAGTGAAATACATTTTTAATGTTATATGCAGAGAAAAATTAACCCTCCTTTTATATAAAGCATATTTCAAAGTTATAACTTTCATCTTTGCATTAAACACAAACAACAGTCATAAAAAATGGAAAAATAAAGAAGAGGATGACAAAATATCATCATACAGTATGTCATTAGTTTATTACATGTCATTAAAATTTCATTAGCAACACAAAATATTTGAAAACTGCATTCTGGTGGTTAAAAATATAACTAAAAAATATCGTTTGGAATATTTCTCTCATGAAATGACAGAAGAATGCAGTTTATTTTACGATAAAATTTCCTAATATGCAATACCTTCTCCATATTTGTTTCCCTTTTAATATTTAGAATTTTTGTATCGTTATTTTGTTTTTAATGTTCATCTGTTTTGTATTTTGAAAAACAATAGTACTAGATTTGTATGAAGAAGTAACAAATGAATGATATTTCTAGTTTCTATTTTGTGGTTGCTGGGTTATTAATTTATAAATTTATCTTTGATTTCCACTTATCTCTTAGAGCTTTTGAATTTCAAATTTCTTATAAGTTTTGAGATTTTTTGTACAAATTGAAAAAAGGGCGAAAGAATAAATGTGTCTGGCTTAATTTTTAAACTGATTTATAATTTATTATTAACATAATTTGATTTTTGGTTTCTTATTTAAATTTTGAATTCTGCTTTCTTATCCCATATTAATTTAATATTAATTTCTTGTTTAATTCTTAGAAATGAATTACAAAAACTTCTGATGGGATTATGTATTATTTAGAAATATGAGAAATAATAAAATAAAATTTGTGCAATTAAATTTTTAATGAATATTGTTTCTGGTTTGATTTTTTTTTTCTGATTTGTAGTTTATTCTTAACATAATTTTGATTACCTACTTGATTCGAATAACTTTAATATAAAGATAATATACATAAAGTGCACTAGGATGCAATATATAAAACAGAAGAAATGGAGTTTTAGAGCAAAGGTAAATGAAAATATGAACACAAAATTTGTGCAATTGAAATGCCGACTGATGAAACGAATACCGGTTTCATTTATATTTCTTAAGCCTTTTCTGCATGATTTTTTTTTCTTTTGTGGGGAAATAAATCAGGATGATATAATTCATGCTCTAGATTAAATTAAAAATGTTTTTTTTTAAATCTAGTATAAATATATGATATAAAAATATTAAAAAACAGTATGATGGAAATGTCCATCATCATAAAAATTTGCATATTAAGCTCAGTACAAAATCTTCAGTGTCTCTCTCTCCTAAATTTGTCCACTCATTATCAGTTTTATTAGCAAAAGAACTCAGATTAGTTATAAAAAATATTCAAGGAATCGCGCATTTCTTCCAACTGTGACAAACAGCGGAATGACAAATTCAAACCCGCTATAATAATTGTGACATTTTTTTTGATAGCTTCGTTTCTTATTATGCAATAGTCGTGAAAAAGAGTTGCCAGCAGCAACCAATTTACAATGCAACTGTTTTGAGAACAATTTTTTATTCACTAATTGTTATGATGGAAATTTCCATCATCATTCAAAAAAGGGTTAATAATTTCCAAGACCCATTTTATAAAATAATGATTAATGTTGAGCACTAGTATGGTGTATCAATATACATCAGAGATATCATTGAAAAGTGTAATTAAGCAGGAAAAGTAACTGAAATTAAATGAATAATTTTAAAATTACTTTTTTTTATGAAATAGGAATGCATTTGATAACAAAAACAACTGAAATTAAAAAACTAATTTTAAAATTGCATTTTTTGCATGAAATATTAAAGTATTTGATAACGCAAACAAGCTATTAATCAATAATTTTTATTCAAAATTAACTTTTAAAAAATTTTAACTAATTTGGTGTCTTTTATTCCAATGATATCTTGCAAATTAAATTCCCAAAAGAAAATGCAAAAGCCAGAGCAATTAAAGTTGATTTTTAATTCCAGGATAAACTGTACAATAACTTATTTTACCTTTAAAATGCGTTAACTTAGTAATTACTTTAAAATCTAAGACTTCAAAGCCTCATTGTATCAGATTCTAAGGTTTCGAATTGCAAACAAATTACTAGATTAAAGCAGTTAGAAGTAGAAAGAATAACAACAATTAGATACAATTTCAACTGTAATTGTTTCCGCTTGTTCCTTTGTTTTAGGCATTCAGCATCGAAAAATTACTTCAAATGGTTTGAGGATAAATAAAAATATTTTTTTAATTCAACACCTGTTGAATATTTTTTCTGCATGCATTGCCCTTCCTCAAGATTTCCGGTAAAATTGATAACTTAATTGAAAATGTCCTTAATTGTTTCCGTTTTGATATTAAAAGAAAAAAATTAATTTTATCTGTTTTTTGTTTGGAATTAGACTTTGTAATTTTGATCCATGTAATGAAAGCAACGCATTACCCTGCATCCTCCTGGGAGGCACCTCGTAATTGAAAATTAGAAGCTCTTGGCCTGGTGTTCGTTACTCGCCATCCTGGTGGGTACAAAATAAGGTACGGGACTGTCTCCTCCCATCGATGACAAGACATACTTCCCAAGGGAAGAGAGTGGTCAGTGATGATCCTCAGGATTCAACAACAGTTCTCGCCAGTGTTGCTGTTGTGGCGAACCGGTCACCGCGTGCCTTCGGGTGGGTCGGAGAAGCCAGTTTAAGGTTACCCTGCACACATACACTCACACACACAGAAAGAGAGAGAGACAGACACATACACACATGCTATCTTTCAAAATTTGTACATTTTACTAAAGGAACAATATTTGATTGTTAGGGATTTAGTATGTGACAGGTTTGGATAAAAAAATATCTGACAAATTTCAGTCTCTCAACCATACTAGTCTAATACCAAAGTTGAAACAATTTCTACATCGCATCAACGAAAAAAAATTTCACTCACAACTGATTTAGTATATAGGTGGAAACATCGGCTTTAATACTGGACGAAAACCTATGTAATTGAACCTTGTCTTCAATTTAATCCATATTTTATAACGAACTTGTTGCAAGTGGATCCTTGTCCATTTCTGTAACTGATCTTTCTCGGAGATACATAGCATAACGCCATCCTGTGCCCCCCGGTGCCTATAGCATTGAGTTATCTAAGCACAAGATGAAAAAGAAGAAAAAAAAGAAAGAAAGAAACAACAAACATTCCAAGGATCTCCACAAAGATTCCTATCAGTGTCAAATCCTGCACGGTTGTATTTAATGTTTTCGCTAAGTAATAATTAAATGAAGGGAACAAGAATACATAAAAACAAATGGTGACAATGGGTTGAATTTACAGAGAAATGTTGATGTTTATAGACGCAATCTCTTTACATTTTTGAGGCCGTTAGCTGAGGCTTTTCTTGCACATACATCAACATAAATGATAATGTGTGCTTTAATAGAGTAAACATTGATAATGAAGAGCTTTACATTCTGTTTCTGTGGAACTCTCCTCCAATTCAGACTTCCATTCATCGCTGACCTCTTCTAATTTGTACTGAATACTTTGTTCGAATCTACAGTCTTATTTAAAATTCCTATGCATATATCCAGGAAGCATTTACAAGTGCACTGGCGTAAGTCTAACTCGCACTTCTTGTTGCTAAACTGTCATCTGATGACAGTTGAATGAAATGCTGGCTTTCTTTATAGCATGTATTAATTGTATGACTTATTTACATGAGATGTTTGAAAGCAAGTAATTTTTTGTATAGGGACTTGCACCGTTGTATTTAAAGCTTTCCAAGTGAAAAAATATTTGAAATGACAATAAACCCTTATAAATTGCATTTCAATAAAACAAGGAATATTTATTAAATCCGAAACAAGCAACAAATTCTTGATTGATTTTTTTAAAATGTTTATATTGCCATGTCATTTTAAATTTAGTCTATCAGTAGGCCAGGTTCAATCAGTATGGCTGGTTTCAGCTGTGTTTCTGAGAACTTAAAATGCTAATTATTATATTCTGAACTTTTATTTTTAAAATTCTAATAAAAGTAAGAGTAAGAATACATTATTGATCTTCTTATATAAGCTTAAAATATTTTATTTTCTAAAAGAGGTGGACCACGATAGTCCATGACCCATTTAAAGGTGATTATAAAATTATTTTGTTTTGGGGATCATAGGTCTAAGAATCAGTTCTCCATCTCTGATTCCATACAGTCCATTCCAAAAACAATTCTGATACTTTTAAAATCTTTCTGCTGGGATTTACTATCTTTACTGACATCAAATCGCTGATTTTAATTAGCTTTCATAAATGAATTCAATATATCATCGCGAAAAAGATACAGCTCTTTAAAACCCAGCCATTTAGGTAACCAACCTTTACTTTTGTAACTCAATTTTGTTTACATGGGCTAAGTCAAGAAGACTCGAATATATTCTCCAGTTAATTTCCAACATGAATAACATTCAGTACCACCTGTATCACTAACAGAGATTCATGAAAAAGGAAGTCTTGTGTTTGGAAGAAATTGATGGATTGGAAAAAGGACAATAACCATCACTCTTTCAGGCTTACCTCCCCATGTGTGTTGGAATGAAGGCTCAAGCGGAAAGATTGCAAGTTCCTCTTGGTTGGATTTCTTCCAACCTGTTCTCCTACAATAATTCTTTCAAGATCATAGACCATTGATTTTCGCCAGGTCTCTTGATAATGCTGCCTCCCAACCAAGTCTTCTGACTAGAAACTTGACTGAATCCTTTGAGGGATCTGCAAAGGCTTCTTTATAACAGGGGTACTGAACGAAAAGATACTCGTGAAATAGGGGGAATGAACTAGCTTTCGTGAAGTGCAGATATTCAGTCTGTCATAAAAGTCCCTCAGTCTGTCCATCTCTGAAATGGATTAGAAGACTCAATTATTCTGTGAGGTTTCAGCTACGACCCACTTATATGTGGATTCATTTAAACTCGATAACTTTTTATTTTTTCCCGTAGGAAGTATAGAAAAAGAATTCATGTTTTCGGCGAATCACCGCTTTTCAAACCTCCCTGAATCCGAAAAGCACATTTTTAGCATTAGCACGTTTTTATTCCTGGTTCTCTGCCAACGCGATATTTTGAATTAGACGGTTGAAATTTGGTATATATAATTATGACCAAAAATATTGATTTCTGTCAAATTTTGAACGAAATCCCTTCAGAGGATGTCCGTGTCATTCTGGCTGTTCAAGTACATTCAAAGCAAGTGTGTATGTCTTATTGTTCGAACACAATGAAGTCTATAACTACAAAACGCAAAGAACTATAAATTTGATCCACAGGTTTAGCATCTAAAATATAGATACTTATCAGATTCCGAGCCAAATTCGTATAAACGTTCATCGTGTGTCGCTCTGTAATTTCGCATCCATGTAAGTGACGCATAAATATAATGACTTAAATCAATCAATGACTCGGTATGTTATCTTTACAGCTGTAGTTTTTATGGCCAGTTCTAGTGTCAATCAGCTGGTAAATTGGCTGCAAAATGCATACTCGAAATAGATTCAGCAAAAATGTTGTATTCATTCCAAATATCTATATTTCGTAACTATACTTCACCAGTGCCAATTCACTGCCTTACCCTTCCTCTGCCTTTTGTGCAGAGGAAGGAATGATAAAACATTTATTGGAGAGTCCCCGACAAAGTTCTGGAGGGAGCATTCCCGCTGGTTAGACATCATTATTTTATTTCTTAAAAAAATAGTTTTATTTTTAAGCCAAATAGTAAAAAAAAAAAAGTTTTATTTTCCTTCCCTTTTACTATTTTGATTATTAAATATTAAAAGGAAGAGTATTAATAAAAATTAATTCTGCTTTTTTTTTTTACTGTCTTATACATAAAGAGAGAAGTATGCATCGTCTTGAAATAAGTTTATAATAACAAGATTAATAAAATAAATTATAATATATTATTACTGATTTTGAACTTATTTCAAACGAATCGGAGAAATCCGCTTGTTAGATGCAAAATAGAATTTTAAATCTTGTCGCAATGAAACTGGATATAAATATCTGAAAAAGTATTTTTGCTTCCCTTTTGAAATTTTAAATGCAATGTTCAAAATATTGACTTTTTAATAAATCTTAAAATTAGTGGCAAGTTAAAACTATTCCTATCGCCCCCAAGTCCCTAAGTCGATACGACAACACTCTGTTTCTCCATCAATAAAGTCGAAACACATATCGTTCCTCCAACTAATCTCCAACACTAATAACACTCGCTTTCGCCTACATAGTGATAGAGATTTGCGTGTTGAGGAGGAAGGGGTGGTCGAGAGCGTTCACTCTTTCAAGGCTACCCTCCCCGCTGTGTGTGGGAGGGAGGGCTCAAGTGGAAGGATTACAAGTTCTCTTGATTGGGTTCTCTGAAACCTGTCCCCCTCATAGTTTCACCAAGATTGCAAGCCATTGATCTTCATCGGCCTTCTTTTTTCCGCCGGGGTTCTTGCAGGGGCTGCCTCGCAACACGTCTTTGGACTAAAATCCCCTGCAGACCCTACGAAAAGATGAGCCAAGATTCTCTTTCAGAGGGGGTTGGTTGAAAAGAGCCATATTAAAGAAGTTGAAGGAACTTAGTTTCCAATAGTGGAGGTTGAAAGACGCAGGTCTTTTTCTCTATAAAATATAATACAGATGCGTTAATTGCTTATCAGGAATTGGTTTCGCAAAATGTATTTGTTCGTAGCTATTTTTTTTAATTACTATTTCAATTTCAAAATTATTTTTATTTTTCGACCAAATTGTAAAGACATATTTGCTGTTACCCTTTAAATCCTTTTTCAAACATATTAATTTTATATGTTGCTAAATTATCTGTAAACAGTGGCATGCTCGCTTGAATTACCGTTTAAAACGCTCATGAAATAGAGCATTTGGCTATAAATCACTACGTTTGATACACAATTAGTTTTTCGGTACTAGATGTTCTGTAAGAAAAGTTTGCTTTATTTTTTTAGTTCAAAGCTAATTTTAAAAATTCATTCTTTCTTTAATTTGACTATAGTATATTATTGGATAAAAGCTTTTTACATGTCATTTTAAAAATGAAAATTTCAGCAAATCAAATGGAGTTAACTACCTACATTTTTTTTCCAATTTTTATCAGTGTATTAGATTATTTTAAGTACAATTTATCAAATAATTTTCATTGTTTTGGATAATTGAATTCAACTTCTTTCAAATTACGAAGATATTAATTGCATCTTATTGTACAAATTATAACTGCAATATAATTATGAGTACATTTACTAATAAAAATTATTGATAGCTATAGAATACCAGTTACTGATTCTATAAAGCAGTTTTTTCTCCAAAACAGAACAAAATTTTAAATGAAAAATTATTTCCTTTAAATCTTAAAATTTTGAGTTTGGTCGTGCATTAAGTTGTAGCTACCTATGAGGAAACTTTCATGACTATATGGGACCGCGGTGGCCTGGTGGTAAGATCTTGGCTCAAGAGCCGTAGGGTTTCAGGTTCGCGACCCTTTTCCACCGAAGAACTGTCGTGTAAGGATATCTGTTACACTCCAAGGCCAAACGCCCTCCGGCTGATGTGGCGTGCTGTGAAGAGGGAGATGTTAGCTCAAACGTAGTCCTCGTCATCTGACCGGGGTTCAAAATCACGAGGTCCATCCCGAAATAACCCTTGTGTGTCTTTGCAATGGTATAATGTAACTAAACTAAACTTCATGACTATATGTGCTATAAATTTATCTGAACATACGCAACAAATACATAAGAAAACACAATTTTTTATAAATATAGCGAACTGAGATCTATCTAATATGATGATCTATACATATATGATGAGTTACCGAATATCTTATTTTATAGAGTGAATATAAAATATTTCATTTAACAGAATGTATGATCTTTCAATAATTTGAAATTATCGCCTTAACATTCGAAAAAAAAATGCAAAAACTAGTGGCCAAAAATAAACGAATCCAATTTTAAAATTAATTTTTATTCTTTTAATTAAACATTTTCAAGAAGAAACGTGTCAACAAATGTATCGTCTAAGAAAGTTCTGGGGGGGGAGGGGGAGGTTTGTTAGTTTATTTACCTTGGATATAGAAGAATTTATAAATTTTTTCCAAGTAACATAAAAAAATTCCGTCTTGTATCTAAGACGTCCTTTAATAATGTTTCCTTTCCCCATTGCATTGCAAAAAAAAAAAAAAAAAATTAATTATTTTCATTCATTAAAAAAAATTAAGACTCTAATACGATCAATTAAGCCGAAGTATTTGGAATATCATAAAAGCTATTAAAAAAATAAAGAAAATGCCACATGCTGAAAAAATATTTTAATTCGCTTTTTACGTAAAAAACAGTAATAAAAATCACTTTATTAATGAGCTTACTGAATACATGTTTTCTCTTATTAAGTATTTTGGTTCACCATTTGAAAAGATGAAATAATTACAAAAGCTTTTTAGGCTTTTCTCTTCAAACTATTTAACAAACTTGATAAAAGAAATGAACTCATTATATATGGTTGTGTCTTTTGACACTAAAGGATAGTAAACATATAATTTACATTTTCATACATTTTGCTTTCTCGTGTGCGAATTTTATAAGAGAAAGTATAATAATCGTCAAAAGAATTCGAACTCTAGATTTTTACGGATTCCTGCATTTAGAATCACACTGGATGTCTGCCTGCCTCTGCCAACAGTAATTCATCATCGCGTTGAACGGGTGAAATTTAGTGTGTGGTTTTGATACCTTAATTTTAGATTTCTATTAAATTTTGAACATTCACCTTAAGTTTTTTTGTCTGTGATCAAGTAAACAATATAATTAAAAAATCATAAATAACAAATTCAAAGAAATTCGGTGCATTGTTTAAGCATCTAATATTTAGACCATTATGAAATTGTAAAGCAAATGAATCAGCGACTGATCCTCTATCGGTTTGTACATTAGTAATTATTAATATTTATTAAAATAACTAATCGCAATTGTCTAAAATATTAATATTTGATAAGACTGAAAGATGGGAACTTTTGTTTAGATGACTAATGCACTACAAATTACTGTGGGTGTAAATTTAATATTATTATACTACAAACTAACAGAACCGGCGTCCTGGCATAGGGGTAGCTCGTCTTCCCCGTGATCTTGGCATCCCGGGTTCGAGTCCCGGTTCGGGCATGGTTGTCCTTCATTTGTTCTATCTGTGAGATGTGTGAATGTGCCCCCCTTTAAAAAGGGGCTGTGCAAGCGAATGTGATGCGTGAGTAGCAAAATCGTACTCTTGGCCCTAGTTGGCGCTACTAAAAAATAAGAGACGTTCCCTTTCGGCTTAAAATCGTTGATTTTAAAATCAGCGGTCTTGCCTATGGCAAGTGCCATCAGAAACAACAACAACAAACTGAGATATTGAAAAACCTATTTCAAAGTTGATGTCTAAAAGGATGCAGTTATTTATCTTAATTTTAGGTTGAGCATTAGCAAATAATTAATGTTTTAGGGAATATTAAAATGAGTTTTAATTTCATTATGCTCAAAATTCAGTTTTGAAAATTTATTAAAATTATACAAAAATTAAATTGAAATCATTAAAAATTAATTTTTAGTCTTTAAAATAGTATAAAATTTATCTTCGAGAGAAATTTTTTTTTCGAAAAATGTAGCTGATAAACATGGACAATTTATTTAGTTTTCAATTAAGTCATTTATAAATTTCGGGTTTTTAAAAGCTGGCCGTGGCCTTTTCCTTGTCTGGAAGAGCAAATATGCTAAATTTCATTAAAGTTGGT
>JAPMOR010049577.1:0-17102 GCA_026543865.1 Argiope aurantia | reverse complement strand
TCCGTAACTATTGTACGCCAGTGCCATGTAAAAGATTCTCTGGCATGACAAGTTTATAAAAGAGTATGCGAGAAAATTTTGGAGAGACCACTGCCACTGGTTTTTCGTAACGTCTTATTATATGACTGAATAGCATTACTGTTTGCTTAATCAGTTGACTGGAGAAATCCTTTTTAATTTTAGAAGAGAAATATTAACTAAGAGTTTCTGAATTCAAATTGCTGTTATCATCATAGGATTGTCGAAATATCATAAAAATGCAGGGATTTTATTATTCAGTCTATTCGAATATTTATAAAAAGAATTAATATGTTTATGATAAAATGTTTGATACATTAAAAATGCTAGTTTTTTCTAGAAAAATAATAAACAACGACTATATGATATCGCTCTCAAAATACCACTGACGTTCAGCAACGTATTGGAGGGGTAGATGTTCATAAATGCCCCGGCAAAAAAAGACATGGAGGCGAAATGTTAATGCGTTTATATCATTTTGTTGTTGTTGTGACTTATGGCACTTTACAAACCCGCCGACAGTTATCTGTCAGCGATTTAAGCCGAGTGAGCGTCTCTTATTTTTCAGTAGCGCCAGCTAGGGACAAGACTTAGCTGCTTCATGCATCACATTTGCTCCTTAGGGGGCAATTTCTTTATAGGAGGGCAGACTCACACACCTCACAGATAGAACACAAACGAAGAACAATAATTTCCGAACCGGGACACCCAGATCATTGCGAAAACGCGCTACTCCTATGCTAGACCACCGGCATATCACTTTTTAAGCTCAGAATAAGATGACAGATATTCAACTTCGTATTAACATTTGTGCACATACTTATCAATAGTTTGTATCTAAATCCCAGATGAACTAATCAATCCTGGCCAACAGCGATCGCAAAACATTATTCATTATATATAGTGTCAGCATTTTTATTATTTTTCATTGACATTTTATCCCTTAATATTTTAATCAACATGTTCATACGTCTTTACGGGCGTTAAATTAAGCTTCTAAAATTTATAAACTGTATTAAATCATTCTAAGACACTGTAATTCAATTCAAACATTATACATAAACCACAAGCACCTTGATGAAGAATTCATTAAGAATTTCTCAAGCACTATGTCTTGATGAATTCTTAATTTGTAAAGCAACACATTCCTCGAATTGGAAAGTAGGATGGTGATAAGGGCAAACACTTATGCTCTTTAATCTTCGCAAATTACCTTATCAAGCATACCTATTTAAATGTAACGCACTTTTGAATCCGACCATCTATCTAATTAGATAATTCCCTTTGTTATTTTTGGAAGAAAACAAGTAATCTAATAAGAGAATGGATATGAATCACGGAAAAGTTACCCATTAACCAACTTGTTAAGCAATCAAGGTTTTCCTTCTCTCAACTCTCTCATATATTATGAGAAGAGAAACAAGCTTGAGCCCTCTTTCTAAAATGTTATGCAGGAATAAAATGTCGACTCATAAACTCACGCCATGTTTTTTTTGTCTACCTCATTTCGTTTTTAATTGCAGAGTTAGCATGCATATGAATAGAGAGAACCATAAACAATTAACCAGCTGATGGAATTGCTACAAAACTTGGAAAAAGGTCTACAATTCTAGAGATAAAGCCACTCGCCCATTTCATATATTTTTAGTTACAGTATATATATTTATACGGATATAGAGGCAATGTATTTAATTACAGTTTTGATATGAAAGTCAGACATCTATTTTTTCCATTCAATATCGTTATTATCAGTTGTTTCTTCTCTCTAAATAGTCAGATGAACAGACAGGTAGACTTCCTATAGATTTTTTTTGTCCAAAATTTGATTTTTAACGATGGCAATGAAAGTTTCGTTTGTTCATTTTATTTCGTTGACGAGATTTTGTCTTAATTAACAAACAGATACATTCTGTGTGAAAAAGAAATTGGACTCATAGAAGTGTGAAACATGAAGGTTAGTCAAAATGTCAAGATTTGAATTTTTTTTACAGTTAAAATGTTTGTTTGCTTGTTTCCTATGTAAGAAAATAAAAAAGAAATATTTATTCGAATCCCAAGTAAAAGGTTTCTAAGATGATATTGTGATTCAAATCACCGATTCATTATCCGTTTTCCTGATACTACATTGAATTGTTGACTACAGTGATTTACACTTACTTTCGAATTACATTTCTCTATATATTCTGCAATAATAAAAGACAGCAAAGAAGGAAGTGCTTATTTAAATAAGTGGTTCGAATCACAGGCATCAATAGTGGCAGCAAACGTGTTAAAACAACAAAGTATTCGATTTAAATTTTTGCGATTTGAAAGTCATCTTCGTTTGGTTGTAGAACAAAATGAATGAATTTATACTTGGTATCAGCTATTTATTAGTATCAAATTTAAAACGTTCTGAAGGATTACATTCTTAAGAAATATATATCCCCACTGGTGAAAGCCTGTTCAGATAATAGCTACCAGAATTTGTTTACTTTTTGAATAAGAATTTAAGTGTGTGACTAAGAATCACTGGCAAAGCCCGCTTTATTTTATGGCATAAGCCAGTCAACACATTCCTCAACTAAGTGTATGATGTCACAGTGTTTACATTCAAGTTCAACTAAGCGTATGATTGGATTTTAACTCACGGATATTTTTAAACAAAATTATTAATTAAAATGTTCCAATGTGGAGATTCATTAAATGAAGTAATCAGTACCAATTAGTGCTTATTTCAAATACTTATTAAACCGAATATTTACAACGTCCAAACAAATCCAATTTCTCATTATTCCATATGCATATTGTTTTATGAAAATTTATTGATTAAAGATGAGCAGCAATATGTTTGATTTTTATTCTTTCTTTCTTTCTTTTTTTTTCTATTTACAGAATGTTAAAGACGACGGTAATCACGTTTGGAGATTGAAACATTTCAACAGACCTGCATACTGCAACCTTTGCCTCAACATGCTAGTCGGGCTTGGGAAAAAAGGTCTTTGCTGCATCTGTAAGTAGCTTTTTTAATTATGTGTTATAAAATCTTCATCATTTTAAAATTGGCACTACACATATAAAAATTTAAAAAAATCGATTTATTATTGCCAAAACATTTTCCATCTAAATATCAGTCCATTCTAAATGAAGATTAAAGCATTTTTAAATGTTATTCAAAATATGATATTCAAATGCAATCATAACAAAACTTTCACATCATAATAAAACATAAATTTATTATGTATTTTGTTAAGTGATAGTTAATATTACATAATAGTAAATAATATTACATAATAGTATATATTAAGATTCATTATTAATGATGGCAAATACTGAAAATGAAATTGAAATGAAGTTATTGTTCATAAAAATAATATCGAAATGTTAAGTTGATATTTAATTCAAGAGTAAATCAAGTTCAAGTTGCGATATTTTTGTTCTACATTGATTTGATTAATGGTATAGTTAAAAATTCGTAAAGGGATATGATGTGTTGAAAAGCATTAAAAATCTTTTTCTAAAATATATTTATACATTATCTCTTTTTTGTCCTAACATTGCATGATTAATCTTTGAGTCCTTTACATCGCCAATCAAGCCAACAATGCCAAGTTGCCAATGTGGCCAATTGAAAAAATTCCAGTTATTAATAGCTGATACGACAAACACTAAATAAGGTTGTTAGAAAAACTAGTCCACTTGTTTTGTTGGGTTCCCATGTTGGTGACAAAATTAAGGACACATTAAAGTAAATTTCCTTTTATGAACTCATGGACCATGAAAGTCTTTTTTGAACTCATTCATGAGATTTTTGTCACATAAGCCTATTAATGTCTTGGACTGAAATATTTTATAGCACAACATATCACCAATGTGGTTGTTACCATAGGAGTCAATTTAAAAAGCAGCTGAAAATGTTAAAGGATGCACCATTTTACATTTTATTATACTTAGAACCGATTTAAATACAGATTTTGGTCGCATTAAGTTTGTTTTTATTTTGATGATTTTAAGCTTGAGATTATTCTGATAATCATAATTTTCATTCTCATGAAATAATTAAATAATTAATGTAAATAATAATGATTTCTATAATATAAATAATAATTAATTTAAAAAATTCATTAAATAAATAAAAATAACACTAATGTGATGGCATGGGTATTTGGTCGACAATTTTCGCATGACACCAACATGATGTCAAGAGATGGTGTAGTGTTATAAAAATAATATAAAGATAGTGTCATGCAATGATGCTTCAGATTAGAGGTTCGAATAGCTGTTTAATTCGCTGATTCTTTTATTCAGTCTGCAAGTACACCGTTCATGAGAGATGCGTGCAGAGAGCTCCAGCATCCTGTATAAGTACCTACGTCAAATCCAAGAAAACATCCCACGTAAGTATTTAAAGCTTAATTCTGTAAATATTGTTATGCAGGGGTTAAAATCGACGTTTTTAGCTGTTTTTTGAATTATATTATTATTAGCTGACCTGGTAAACGTGGTTCTGCCATATAAATTATTTCTATTGAATATTTTGGTTATTAATGAATGTATTGTAAGTGTGTGGGGATGACAGAAAGAGGAATGGAGCGTTTTAGACAATGATAGCCGATAAAAACCCTCTATTTTCTCAATACAATGTATTTCATTAACGTAAAGAACATGTACACTGTTTGGTCTCTTAAAAGTTAAACGTAAAGGGGGAAAAGTAATATATTTTTTATCCTACAGTATAAAATTGAAATAATCCTACTGTATAAAAAAGAAAATCAATTTTCATTTCGAAGAGCAATTGAGTGCACGATATTTTTTGTCAGTCCGTTTTTAGCCAACACACATAAGCTCTATGGTTTGCCCACGAGAGAACATGCCAGGTATATTAGTCCGTGTAAAAAACAGGAAGTGTCCAAATCGAAGCCGCAAACAGACATCGTTTGGCATTGCGACTTATTGATTTTCATTGCGAATGCCAATTTAATAGGAAATTCAACGCTTTTAAATTCAATTGACACGTCTGTGAGAATCATTGAAATTCGTGGCAGCAAAACATTTTCGACCCGGAATGTGCCATTAAAAATGGGACATCGATAACGTTTTTCATCAATTTTTTAATGACCAATCGCATGCCATTGCACAGCCGTGGTGGGTTCAAATTCCGAAGTAAAATAACCGGAGATCCAGCTTTCAGTCGTAGAAGGTGTGGTGACATGCCTGGCAAATCCAGTGAGTTCAAAAACTCTGTTGGATCGTTTACAGCTTCGTTAGCATCGCAAACTGTATCGATCGATTTGTATGATACCATGTCGCCTGGAAAACGACTGTTGTATCTTGAAGTTTAAATCGTCGACGTCCACATGTTTTTGCTTCCAAAATGGCTCTTTCTGCCAGCCACGCATTGATTTATGTATTGTGTGCGTGCATCGGGAAATATGCGGTCAATGAGAGCATTTTGCGAATCAACGACAGTGCAGAAATGAGTGGTAAATTTTATGCATCCAGTATTTTCATAGACAGCAACTTTTCCATCGTCGATATCTAACAACTGGTCCGAGAATATCTCAGCAGATGGATCTTATAGCATTTTTCACGCCCATGTTTATTTGTAGCTGGATTTTTTTAACATTACGCCAAAGTGGCGATGATTTCAAGCAAGAGTTGATCTCCTCAGCGTACGTTGAACGTGAAATAACGGGAAGTGTTTGTCTGAAATCACCTGAAAGAAGTCTCAGAGTGCCGCCGAATAGTTTGTTGTTGTTTTTTATATCTTTGAGTGTTCTGTTGAACGCCTCAAGAGAATGTTTGTGTGCCATAGTGTATTCATCCCAGATGATAATTTTACATTTTTTCAGTACCGTGGCCATGGACGATTGTTTTTTTTATGTTGCACACTGCGTCTGGGTTATTTTGAATATTCAGAGGCTGCTTAAATGCTGAATGAGTTGTTCTGCCTCCATCCAATAAAGTTGCTGCAACGGCCAATGCAATGCCATTATTAGACTGTATTTCGGTGAGAATTAGCAAAATGTGAAATGTTTTGCAGTTCCACCTTCGCTATAAAAAAATGGGAGGGTGCGGGTAGGAGGGTGAAAATTTGGGGTTATGGGTATTTCTTGATACCAAATAAAAAAAAATAAAAAAAAAATTTGTCAAAAAATAGAAACCAAATTCTGTATAGGGACACCCTAATTACCTAGCGTTATGATATATACTTTACACCTATTCTCCTACCTACCAAATACACAGAAAAAATTTCATAAAAATCGATCGAGCCGTTTCGGAGGAGTACGAACACAAACACCGTGACACGAGATTTTTATATATTAGATTTCGTATACGAAATATAGAGAAACTATTGTAGTCGTCAAAAAAATTCCTACTCGAAATCGATACCCCCGAAATCGGAAAATACATTTTTAGAATTTTGTCTTCTGTTTGGAATTTTGTCTAGAAGAATAACTGAAAAATACTTTGAGCCCAAAACGCAAAGAGCTAGGCAGATAAAATTTTCTTCAAATATTTAGCATTTAATATATAGGTCTTATCAAATTCTAAATAAAATCTATAAAAGGATTAACAGTTTGTCAATCTACACTTTCGCAAGTATGTAAACGCAATAATTCATAGATATAACTTAAATCAATGAAATTCGGTTCATTAGCTTGTGATTACAAATGTAGTTCGATATCTAATTTTGGTTTCATTCACTTGGCAAAAAGATGCTCAAAATATATATTCGCACAATAGATTCTGCAAAAATGTTATGCTTTCATTAAAGATTCATATTTCATAACTACTGTTCGGAAATGCTATGAAAGGTATTTCCGACCTTACCTAAAATCCTTAATTTTATGCGAGGGGAAGAAGGGGATAAGATCATAATCAGAGATTATGCGGGAAAGTTTAGAGGGGACCACGTCCGCAGGTTTTATTTCTATTGTTGAATTTTAATCAGTGTGGTAAATCTTTTCCACTGTAGGACTAAAAGCCATCGTTATTAATTGTATTGAGCCAGGGCTATAACTAAATTGAGGCGTGTTTCATTTTAGATTGTCAACACCGTGAAAAGCATTGAAATTTTTCACTAAATATGCCGAATTTCAATGCTTTATTTTTAGCCAATGTAAAGTTACTAAATTTTTAAGGGGGACGAAATTTAAAATATATTATCTTCATGTGACACTGAAGTGAAAAGGCGACTAGTGAAAAGTTGTGATATAGATTGGTTATGTTTGCCATAAGACTATGGCACAATCTGAATTGATTGCAATGGTTCAACATGACGTTATTCTTCAGGTTGTTATGAACGCCTTCCTACGTTGGACGCTGGATATTTGTAAAATTGTGTTTTGGAAATTGGGCCTTAGACTTTAGAATGTCAAATGTCTGGCATTTCTATGGGAAGATGTTCGGTTATTGACGGTCTTTTAGAAAGTCACGACCATTCGCAGCAGATTATTCTTTTACGGGCGGGCAAAGGCACGCATTAGCACATTAAATGCCACTCTAGTTTCGCATGCTTATCCGTCCATCCAACATGAATTTCTCTTTAGTGCTGAATATTTTAATGAAACATTGATTACAACAAACAAGTTAGTTTATGTAATCATTCCTAAAACATTTTTTTTTTACTGATGTCACTGGTGACCTTAATGGTGCTGAAATGCCATTTTATATAATATACAATTATTTTTGAATGTTTTATATTACATTAATTTCGTCTCGCAATTTTAGTATCTATGATAATAATGAAAATTTACTCGAATTATGTGTTTCTAGTAATCTTTGCTTCGTCGGTCACCGGTGACCTCCATGGCGAAAAGAACAATTTCGGATCCAGTCGCCGGTGACCGCATGGCATTCAACGTTTTAATCTCATTTCGTAAGATAAATCCTTTTTCTTCTGTTAATCTTCTTCTACATCTCATTTTTAATTGATTATTTGGAACAAGACAACATCACTACCGCAGCTGCAGCAACAATTGCAACTTCTTCTTCCATCATCAATTATTGGATCACGTTTAATTGAATCAAACATTTATCGAAACTCGTAGACAAAAGCACTCGTTCCCTGCAACTAACGGGTCATTTGACTTTCGAATCAAACTTCGAGTCAATGTTCGGCACATCGAGCAGCGTACACATTAAAAGAATAAAAAGGATTCGAATGCTTGATTTCACTAATTAGTTTTTAACCCCTTCCTTCAAAATTTAAAGATGAAAAATTGTGCATGAAATAACCATTTAATTTTTACTTAAAATCTTGCACACTGTTGTTATATTATTGATATGAATATAATTGTAATTCATACATTTCTTCACGTTCAACACTTCTTCAAAACCCTCTAATGGCTTTGGATTAGCACCTGGTTTTCACAAAATCGGAGCTTTTACGCCAGGTTCTTCAGCAAATTTCTTTATTTTATCTATTTCTTTCTATCTATTTCTTTCCAAATTTATTCCTTTGATGATGTGTCTACGACTCTAGAGCATTTACTAGAATCGTTTATTAATCGTCTAGTACATTTTCGTCTTCGTTAATATTTCACTATAATTGGTTACATTATCAGTGTCAAATAATGTATCAGATGTATGCTTATTTCTTCAGAATTCTGTGCTACTCTTATCCATTACGGTATTTGTTTCACTACACGGTTTTTCTATAGTAACCAGTGGGAGTGGTCTCCCCAAAATTTTCTCGCATACTCTCTAATAAAGGTGTTATACCAGAGAACACTTTGAATGGTATTAGCTATGAAATATTATCCTTTGGCAATTTTACTAAGTCTATCGTGTGATCTTGGATAGTTACTTGGCAATTGACCTCTGGCATGCGGTTAATAGTATGCGAAAATCTAATTTGTGTTTTTAACGAGTTTTTCCTAGCCGATTGAAATAAAACATTTGACACGGAGTTACAGTAGTCACACAATCGCAGACTAAATTTGATATATTTAATAACTTGCAACTTTGAATTATCGCATTTACATGTCTCTAAAAGTATGGAACGACAGTTCCTCCATCTCTTGTTGGATTTGGCTACAATTTGACAGGTATCTAGACTATAAATGTTAATTCTTTTTATATAATTTTTTTCTATCTAACTCTCTTTGTTTGTCGTTAGTGTGTTAAATTATATTCGAACAGCCGATGGACATGCTTCCCTAAGTGTAATTTTCTCAAAACGTGATAGAAATCTACAGATTTGGAATAAAGACTCTATACCAAATTTCCTCCGTTAAGATCAAAAAGTCTTTTAGTTATCTATATCAAAGACAAACAGACTGAAACTTACCAAAAATGTATTTTTTGCATTCAGGGAGGTATAAAAACGTGCACATTCGTCAAAATCTCGAGTTCGAATTTTTTTGACGATTACTATATTTTCTCTATACTAATTAAGTATACAAGAAAGCAGAAATATATGTTGACCGTACCGATGTTTACATTAAATGTCTATTGACTAACAACAGTTTGGCCGGGGCGGGATAGTCTATTTGGTAGAGCATTGAATTCGTGTCCTTTGGATTGCGAGTTCGAACCTCGACGGCCGAAGACTCTCCGTGTGTGTGGTGGCTGGCGCACGTATAAATCTGTCGTGGTCACAAAGTCCTCCATGTCGAGAGTAATACCACTAGGGGTACCGGATCAGGAGTGATCGTTCTCTGATTCAGATCTAAATTACGATGTGTGGATGAGTATATGAAATACATGAATGAAGTTCGCCCTGTAAAAAGAGTTATGACATGTGTAGCTAAGTCGTACTCTTGACTTAGAGGGCGCTTCTGAAAAACTTTCTAAAGTCAGTGGGCATGTCTAATAGCAAGTGCCATTAGAAACAACAACAACAATTTGGCCTTGACTTGCACCAAGAAATTATAAAGATAAACACTATATGAAAGCGTTCTATGATGACAACGTAAGCGATAAAGGCTCTGTAGGATTTATTATCCTAGAAATTTTAAACCAAATTTATTATCATATCCAACATTATCTTCAGTCGCATGACGAGTATAGCTTGACATTGTGCTGTATCTCACGAAAACTCAGGGACCAGCTGTGCTCGTCATTGTGCTGTATGACATGAAAAACCATCGAAGAGTTAGACTCGTCATTGTGCTATTTCGTGAAAAACCAGTGATAAGCTACAGTCGTCATTATACCGGAAAGAGTTAATCCTTGCAGAAATCTTATAACTTTAAAAGGGTCACATTCATTCTGTCTATTTCTATGTGTGTTTGTTTTTCAGACTTTAAGTCATCACTGGACGGAAGGAAACTGTACAGGAAAATGCAGCAAATGCAAGAAACCCATAAAATCATACAATGGCATAACTGGTCTTCACTGTCGCTGGTGCCACATGACTGTAGGTGCTATTTTTTAATATGTTGCCACTCAATGAAGTGAAATTTTGCGATGTTATTTATGTTTTGTGATGTGCTTAATTTCCTGTCTTTGTGTTACTTTATTGCGATTTATGATATCTGAAATAATGCGAGGAAAAAATTGATTTATAATGGTTTTTAATTGATTTTGGAAAATTTTATAACATATTTTCGTCATCGCTTAATGGTTTTTAAATTTAAAATGCATTTCTAAAATAATTTTCTAATATAAAACCTCGTAATTCATAGGAATCAAAAATTTATTTTAATATGAAATATAAAATTTAAAAATTATAATCAAATATTAAATGATTGGAGCAAAACTTGTTGTCTATCATGAAGCCAAACTCGTTCTTTTTTTTCTTGAACTTCAACTTCAATACTTTATTAGACTTGATATAAAGTTATTTAGTAATAAAATCAAATGTAATACCTTAAGAAAAATGATCCCCCAAATTTTATACGCAGTAATGCATATCTGAATTACTAACATTTCTTCCTTTTTAAATAATCAAACAATTAAAACACAAAGAACTTCTATTAATTGTTTTTCGGTCTAAGAGTAAGAATTGTTTAATGAAACAATTTTAATTAAATTATTCTAAATTGATTCTAAACTTGGTTAATA
This sequence comes from Argiope aurantia, assembly GCA_026543865.1. NCBI lineage: Eukaryota > Metazoa > Arthropoda > Arachnida > Araneae > Araneidae > Argiope > Argiope aurantia. The sequence goes on along the minus strand of JAPMOR010049577.1, from coordinate 6,092 downwards.
TTTTTTTCTTTATTTCTCATATGATTTATACATAATTACAAGAAAAATAAAAAAATAAACGCTTTTACAAGGTCAAAAAATGCATTTCGTAGCATTTATTATGAAATCTTTTTTTTATTTGAGATTTTAGTAGTCAGAAATAGTACACTACTGTAAATGAACATTTATTAATATATACCTTTTTTATTTCAAATTGTAAGATAGAATGAAAAAAATGACAAGTAATTAATATTACAATAATATATTGTTAATTAGAATAACTATATTTGAAGGAACATTCGTCAGGATAGTATTTGATAGTAAAATTCTGTACACGTTTCCCTAAAATTTCGTTGTAATTAATATATGATTGAATCTTTTGGATATATTAACTAAATTTGATGACTGAAGTAAGCAATTTTTTCCCTTTATTTACAATAAATATTTGTGATAGATTAAAACATGTTAAAGATTCATAAAAAATATTTTTAAAATAACAATTAGGAAAAATAAAATAATAATTGCCTCGCTAAATAATTATCCACAAATAAAGAAAAAAATTACAACGCACTTTAAAAATCAGAAATGCATGGCTCAAAGATAAAATGTCTAACCTTCTAAACAAATGTTTAGTAATATGAAATAATAATGGATTAAAAAAGCGATATTTTAATTCATTACTTCTTCAATAATTAAGCGATAAAAGAACCAAATAAAAGAAAGATAAAACTTATTCAATAAAAATATATGCTACAGAAAGCAATCTGATACTTTCTTTTGCCTTTGTATTTATAAAAGAAAAAAAATATCTTAGCAATATTTTAAAAATGTAGATAACATATTTTATCGCAAGATTTACTACTTTCTTTATTTTCAATTTTCAGATTAAAGTACATATGTAAAGAGTTAATATAGAGCTAAATTATTTAATTAAAATTCCAATCTATTTGGTTAAATCATTTATGTTTCTGACCCATTTTTCTAAACAACTGCCTGTTTTTCCTGTTTTCGCGAATTTTTAAATCTCTATGATATATTATCCAGTATTACAAATGATATCTGGATTAAGCATTTCTAGAGTAAATTATTTTTAGCTTAATATAAATTATCCAAATAAAATATATTCCCAATTATTTTTTTTTAATCATGAAAACTACTTCGTTTTGAAATTATAATTCCGGAAATCGTATAGATAAGTAATAAATTCACATTTTTAATGGAACATTTTTCCCTTAAAAGAAAATTTAGCATTTTAAAAATATAATTTTCATTTTATAAAGAATATTTCAATAAAATTTTGTTTTGCATAAGTACATTTGTTTGCAGTTTTGAAAATATACATTAATACCAGGTATTTCAAAACAAATAACAAAGTTTTAAAAACATATAATACTTCTTAAGTTTGATTTATGTTGAAAACTCAACAAAACACACAGAATTCAACAACTCATACAAAAAGAAGTTTTTAATGTGAGCCGCTCAGCACAAGTCAAGGTTTTTATCGAGTTCATCTCAAATAGTGCCTATCACGATTGAAATACCAGCTGACATCTAAGCTAACAGCTGTCATGAATAACGCAACAGCTGCTTCAATCCTGAATCTCAAATCGGATTGATCAGCTGGTATCTAAAGACACAAAGACTCATTTATTTTTACTAAAAAAAACTGAAAGAAAAAAGAAGATTCAAAGTCCTAGTCCAAAACATAGCATGGTCACGTTTTAGGCTTGATTTATCTGTCTTTGTTTTATTTTTAAATTTGCTCTTAATTATATAGAAACGATAACGAGCGCATAAAATTATATTTGACGCCTTAATCACTGAAACAGATGTCAAAAAAATATATTTGACTTCTAATTCATGCGTTATAGTGGTATGGAATTATTGCTTTTCAAACTTATAAGCTGGCACTAAAACATTAAAAAACTATAATCCGATATAAAAATTACACATAATATACGAACACCTTAAGTTTTCTACCTATCTTAAATGAATAACAAATTCCAGAAACATATGACAGAGAAACAGATAATAAAAAAGATGTAATATAATTGAAACGCACATATGCACATTAACCAATGATTCAAACAATAAAACTTATTCTATTTTTAAGTATATTCTAATTTATACTTAAAGAATAAATGTACGAAAATAAAATTGCTATCACTTAAAAACTTCTTTTTGAATCTTAAATTTGTGCAAAAATAGTTTTTGAACTGATATAAGTTTCAAGTAGTCATTTTTTTAATGAAAATCTACTATCCAGTAAGTTAATTATTTGGCAAATGCGGTAGTTGTTATGTCCAATAGTTTCTTCTATAGTGTGTTAGAAATGATTTTTAATCATTTGTCTTACAAGTAGTATGCCAATCTATAAACGTTAATCATGTTAAAGAAAACTTGGTTTTTTAGGACTTCGAGAAGAAAGAATGTTTATCATTTTCTTCAAACATTCTTAATTATTCCACATTGTTCTCTTTAAAAGATATAGAGAGTTTTTAAACTGATTAAATTACTTGCGGGTTATTACCAGATTCTCAGTCTTAAATTCAACAAAATAATCAATTTAATTGCCAATTCGTTTTTTGCAAATTGTAAAACACTGATGATTTTATATGAAATTGCTATTTTTGCTCCAAAAAATTTAACATGACGATTATTTCCTCAGCGTTACCCAAATACCACTTTAACAAAAAAGTAGCATTCCGTGCCGTTGAATGATAAGCATCTGATCTCCATTACTGGATTTAAAGATACTTTTCAGTGACCATTTTATTATAATTCTGTGATCATTGCGTACAGTTAACAATTATGATTAAAAAGAACAAATTATAATTAAGGAAAATTGAAGAACTTTCATTACCATATATAATTAAGAATTTATAAATGAAATTATTTTGTGTTTATCATTAAGAGAGTTTATTATTTTGTTTGTCTAAATGAAATTGGTTTTATTTATTATTTTGCTTCTAAATGAAATTATAATCTACCAATCCCTTTAGATCAATCATTCAATCTCCTTCGATTTATTTTCAAATCTATCTTTTGTTTTGCAATCTTTGTTTTGAAAAATAATCAATATTCACAACATGTATAGATACTACATTTTTTATGCTACAGATTTTAACATCAAATTATTTTAATGCCATTCTGGATTATTTCACAATAGGAGAATTTAAAATCTACGTTCGCGTCTAACTGTATATGGGGGTAGTAGCCTGCTTCCTTCCACTTTTTTATCAATCAGTATTAATGCCGTAAAGATGGAATTTAGATTTTGTTGTTGAATGTTCAATACCCAATCGCCACAAAAGAGTGCCTTTTTGGCTCTCTCGTTATTACTTAGTTTTTTAAGGCTTTGGGACTACAGGAAAGAAGTTACAAGGCGAGATCCTTGTAGCGGGCCCATGGCCTATACGACTTTTCAACAACTTGGTTGATGACGCAAAAGTTGTCGAACAAGTCGTATAGTTTATGAGTTCTCCAAACTCTACCCTGGAAGAATGGACGCGAGACGACAGGCCATTGATTTCCATCAGAGGGGAAAACTCCATTTGGTATCGTAGCCTACATACATCAATATACTACCGATCCGTATTGATGCATATATGTATATGTTTTGCATGCACTGTGAAGCATTTGTTTCATAACTTTGCATTGTGCCCGTTAATTGCGCAACTTATTGTTGCAATTTACCGTTTTATGCGTTTGCACGTTTTGGCATTATATTGGCGGAATAATGCATTACCAGTTTGTTGGGTAGATTTTCTTCAAATCAAGAAAGGATACAATTTCTATTCCTTAAGCGTATATATACAAATTGCCTTATGGTAATTGTTATAGGTGTTTCCCGTGACAAGTTGAATGCCATGCTAATCTAATTTCACACAATTTTTCCTTCTAATCAGCATAAATTTCTCATTATGCGTTGAATATTTTGGTGAAACACTTATTAATACAGACAAATTAATTTGTATAGTCATTTACAATGCATTTATTTTATTGAAATCACAGGTGAACCCCCATGAAGCTGAAATGTAGTCGCTGGTTATATTTGCATATTTTATATTGCATTAATTTCTTCACACTATTTTGTAACGATGATAATATTAAAAAAAAAAATTTAAAGCATTGAAAATGTACACGAAGTATATGTTTCTAATCATTTTGGTTTCGTCTGTCACCGATGATCCCCATGGCATTCAACGGGCTAAAATTATTTTCTGCGATTAAATTCCAAAATTTCCGAAAGAAAATATCTTTTGAAAATAAAAATAACCCATTAAAGTATTTTTCTCAATTCACATATTTCGCCTTCATCTCAAATTAATCTTCTGCCAGAATATTTCAACAGTTAAAAAAATTTTTTTGAGGGGGGGGGGATTAATTTCAGTCAGTTAACTTTCTTCTAACCATAACCAAGTATTAATGGAAGATGAAAGAAGGAATCGAGTTTATATATCACAAGCCTTCGAAGTTTCATAAATCTCAACTCAAAATTAAGAAATTAAAAAAATGGATGAACGCTTAATTGTTGTATAAAAATAAACTACAAAAATTGTTAAAAATTCTTACTTTTTGATAGGCTTAAATTTTTAAAAATGTAAATTTTCAGACCAAGGTTCTCATATAACGAGGATTAAACAGGCAATATCTATAATCCTTTTTACCTTATTTCCTTTATTACAAAAGCAGATATGTTGGCAATCTTCCTTTGCTGTCTTTGATTATTGGCACCATGTTTTTTTAAGCAGACTTAGTCTGCACATGCAACGATTATTGTAAGCTTAGTGATAATTCACTTCTGAACACACATTTGAATTCTTAAGATGGACTTTGAAAACAAAAGATTTACTTGATAACAAAAAAAATGTTGTTTGTTTTCCTTCATTTTGAATCATTATTAATGATTCAAACAAATAAAAAGATCATGATAAAATAAGCTTAAAAAATCAGTTGAAGCTAAAAGAAATATTGTAAAACCATACAAATTATAAGATCTGCCTAACTAAAGCAAAGAGAGGATAGCTGAGAAGCATATCTTTTATCTCCTAGATATTGTTCTTTCTTGGTAAAAGCATGCATGAAACGCATAACCGAAGAAAAACACCAAAGCCTTATTTGAAATATATTCAAGACGCCTAACGCTTACACGAAACAGTTCAGTGAATAAAATTAATTAATGCAAGATATTTATTATAATATCCATTCAAACTGAAACATCTACCTTGCTCTAACAAATTGAGAATAGTTTATAAGCACATCTTCTATTTCGGCGGTATTCTTTTTTTCTTAGTGAAGACCTACATGAAACATATTATGAAAGAAAAATTTCGGATCTGAAAGAAGCCTATTAAAGAAAGAAAGCTTAAGACTCATATGAAACATATTGATGAAAGAAATCTTATAACCTATATAAGCATATTAATGAAAGAAAGCTTTAGTCCTATACGAAACATTTTAATTAAAGAAAGCTTGAGGCCTATATGAAATATATTAATGTAATAATTTAATCATAATTAATCATAAACAAATTGAGATGGCTTCCTACAACGGATGATGTTGAATAGACTATATATTATATTCCCAAAGGTATTTTTCCATCTTAGTAGCAGTATTTAGTTTGCTGCCTTTTTTTTAATTTGACTTGCAACGTGATATAAGCGCCTAAGTATTTTCTTCACTATCCCCTATAAGGCTAAGTTCTAGATCAACTGCATCCACCTCTTGTCCTTTGTTCTGATAATCAACTATTCCCCTTCCGAATATTTTTCATTCTATATCAAAGGGATTTGCTATTCGAATCGCTTTTTTTTATCTGAAATTTTCAAAATACATAAAATTGCTTAAGGAAACGAATAGCATGACAGACACTGAAAAATATTTTTAAATAAATGTAAAGATGACCCCTTATTCGTCTTCAGTTTGGCTATTATTAATAAAAAATGCATTTCCAAATCAAATGACAGAGTATTTCAATTATTCCGATTCTCGGGTAGCAAATGCTTGACAAACTGGTAATGCAATTCTCCCTTGGAAAGTTTTCGAAGGAAATCATCTTATGAATTAAAAGCTTGAAAAATCCTTACGAACAGCGCACGACTGAAAAAAAA
>JAPMOR010049562.1:0-14652 GCA_026543865.1 Argiope aurantia | reverse complement strand
AGTGTTTCTGAATATTACAAAAACAACCCGGCCTTGCTTCCGTTTTCATGACTGATTGATTGATGGAAAGAAGCGCCCTCTTCGCTTGCTTTCGTATCAATGGTCAGCCATGAAAAGCATCGGTTGCTTAGCAACTTCCGCCGGAAGATGCGGTTGTCTGAGGTATGGAATGTACAGTGAGGGTTGTCTTGCATGGGATGAAAGAATTTCGATGGTCAAGTTCTCAGAGGATTTTCAGGAAGAATGTCTTCATGCTTCTGTTTCATGAGTTTTATTTTTCTGATGTGAATTGTTTAGGTTTTGAATAATGGGATTTTAATATTCTATTTGTTTATTTCTAAATGCAAACAGCAGAAAATTCATTTACATTACCACAAGTATAAATAAACGAATCGCGAAATTTAAAAGAGAGACAACGAGTGAGACAATTATAAAGAGTATGGTTTCTTCCATACTCTTTATAAGTATACTTGTGTATTACTAATATACACCTCATGCGAACAATGATAACGAAATCGATTATTTTAATAGAAACGGATTACCTATAAGAGTATTCTATTTTTTTTTAAGTTACCACACAATACAGTGCAGTCCCAACATTAGGTATATATTTCATATATTTAAGTTATTGCGTTTTTAAGTAATCATGTGTACGTGTTCATGACAGTACAAAATGTCATATAAACCTATACTTTAGATGTTAGATCTGTATACCAAACTTTATCCATCTAGCCCTATTGTTTTGTTGTTATCTTACTAACTTAAATTCGGTCAACCAGACTTAAAGACTTCCTCTGAATGGATTTCGTTTAAAAATTGAACGAAGTCTACAAAAGTAAAGAAGAAATCATGAACCAAATTTCAACGATTTAGTTTAAAGTGCCTTAGAGCTATGTGTATCTCTCTGAACGATAATTCCAAAAATGTGTTTTGGAATTCGGGAAGCTCAAAAACGTGAAGATTCGTCAAAATGACGGGGTCGAATTTTGAAAATTATAATTCTTCGTGTTTGTGCACTTTCGATATGAAAAACCAAAAATATTAGAAGAAATCCCAATCTTTACTCTGAAAACATCAAATATAAATTTGTGTCGTCTGTCTTTATAAAATTTACATGGTAAAATTCACTTATTAGAATAGTACGATATTTTGAGACATGACTAATTAAAAATAACGCAATTTACCTTAATTTATTTGTATTAATATCTTGTATTGAAGGAACGCAAGAACTATTTTGACAAAATATTCAACCGCATTTAAATTATGAAAAATTCTTTAAAATTCTAAACATATCAGATCACAGTATTTAATGTTACTACTTTTTGAATATTTGTGTTCAGTACAACTTTCAAAAGATTTCTAAATTTTTCAATAGGTTTGTACCTAAATACGATTTTAAATGTTTGCGCTTTTCCTCAGTTATTTTACAGACAAATGATGAAAAAGATATGAAATATAATCCAAACAATAGTTTATTGTTTGGCGTTTGAATAAATGGTTGGAAAACATATTGCAATGTCAAAATACTTCACTGAGTACTTTTCGGATTTAGTTTTATTATTTTACACGTTAGACAAAAACTAGAAAAGTGTATTTTAAGCAAAAAAATTTTAATCTACTTTATATTAAAAAAAATTCTTCATCTCTCTTTTTATACGTACAGTGTCTCACAAAAGTGATGGGACACTTGTGCTTTACAAAAGGAAACTGTAATAAAATAAATTAAAAAAACATGTACAAATTTTTTGTGGGTGTGTTTCATACTTAAATTTAGTAACAATTATTACATAACATACATTTTGTCAAAATATTAAAATATTAATTTAATAAAAATATAATTGTTTAGAACGGAACAAAAAATAGCTCACATAAGTGATGGGACACCATTAGATATGCAACAAAAATCGTCTATAAAAGCAATAAGAATATTTTTGGTGGTTTTATTTGTACTCAAATGCAATTGGCAATAATTTATAAAATCGTCTGCAGTATTTCTCTCCAGTTTGTTTTGGAATTTTTGTGTTTTTTAGCTCTGTACAGCCATGAATGCTAAACGAAAAGAAACTTCGCCTGAAATTGGAAAATTAGTTATTAATTTGCATATTGAAAGTGGAAAATCTATTAGAAAAACTGCTGAAAAAGTTAACTTGAGTCCTTCAACAGTTTTCAATATCATTAAACGATATAAAAAGAATCATATTATTCAAGATAACAGAAGACCTGGCCGACCCTCAAAGCTATCCAATGGAATAAAGCGAATTATCGTTCGAAATATTAAAAAAAAATCCAAGAAAGAGTGCTCCTAAAGTTGCTGCTGATTTACAAGCATTATATGGAATAATTGTTAATCCTGAGACTATTAGAAGGGTAATTCGATCTGCTGGATATCACGGTAGAGTAGCCAGGAAAAAATTCTTCGTAAGTGAAAAGAATAGAAAACTCAGACTAGCTTTCGCAAAATCCAACATAAATAAGAATTCTGATTACTGGAATAAAGTTATATTTGCTGATGAGCGTTAATTTAATATATTTGGTTCTGACGGTAGAATCTTGGTGTGGAGAAAACCCAGGGAAGAATTTCGCAAACAGAACTTGGTGCCAACAGTAAAACATGGTGGTGGATGAGTTTTGGTATGGGGGTGTATATCGTCCGCTGGAGTTGGTAATCATGTTTATATTGACAGTATAATGGATCAGTACAAGTATCTTGACATTTAAAAGCAAAATTTGAAATCTTCAGCAAGAAAATTGAACCTTCATAACGATTTTAAATTCTACCAGGAAAATGACCCCAAGCACACTGCTTTGAACGTTAGACTCTGGCTGCCGTATAACTGTCCTGAAATAATAAAAACATCACCACAATCTCCAGACTTAAATCCCATAGAGAATATTTGGCAAGAATTGGAATCAAGAATTCGCAAACACACCATTTCTTCTAAACAACAATTAAAATCGGTGCTTCAAGAAGAATGGGGTAAAATCCCTCCAAAAATCACAAAAAAATTAGTCGAATCCATCCCAAGAAGATTCAATAATGTTTTAAAAGTAAAAGGAAATCCAACAAAATATTAAAACGTTTTAAAAAGTAAAATTTTTGGATAAATATTTGATGGATAAGTAAGTGTCCCATCACTTATGTGAGCCATTTTTTGCTCCGTTCTAAACAATTGTATTTTTATTAAATTAATGTTTTAATATTTTGACAAAATGTATGATATGTAATATTACTAAATTTAAGTGTGAAATACACCCACAAAAAATTTGTACATGTTTTTTTAATTTATTTTATTACAGTTTCCTTCTGTAAAGCACAAGTGTCCCATCACTTTTGTGAGACACTGTATATAAAATTACATATATAAGTGGACATTAAAGAATTTGACTTCAGACAATTATTTCTATTCAAAAATATGATTATTCTCTGAAAAAAATGACAAAATAATTTGTAACAGTTTTAAATTCTTCTATATGTATATACTATATAGCAAATAATTAAATCATTTTTTATGCTGTCGAAAATCCCAATACTGAAGCTCTTTGATATGTAAAATATATATTTTATATTTTCTTTAAATTTCTTTCACAAAAGAAATGCTTATTATAAAGTTTCATAAAAGGTAATAAAATCCCAGAGTTTTATCAATTAAAACTTATGTTTCCATAATTAATGCCAAACATGGTTCAAACAAAAAGTATGGTGGTTGCCAGGATTTGTTTAACTTCAGGAACTGAATTTAAAATAGTAAAGACGTAATAATAAACGTAATTACAAAGGATTCCTTGCGCCTGATTAATGCTAAAAAAATGCCTTTAACTAGAAAATTTTTTGATACTTCATTTTGTTAAAAATTGTTGACTAATGAAGATTTTCTAATGTTTAATTAAATAATCACTTTTCCAATAAGAAAAAAAAATTGAAAATTGCGTCATCTTGAGCAATTGAAATTATTATCAAATAACCCATAAAATAAATGTCTGAAAAACGCAAAAAAAAATCTTGAAATAACATAAATTTATATTTTTATTAGTCATTAAACCCCATTTCATCCAATAAATAGATAAATCACAAGCAGGTAAATATGTCGTTGATGAGAATCAAACAAATTTCACGTTCAGTATTTTTAACGAAAACGTCACTTTTGTATTCATTATTAGGTTTTACAAAATTCTTTTAATGTCTGAAAGGACTTTTAATTAAAATAAATATAACAAATAAACCAGAATACTTTTAAAAACCACAAATAATCATTATTTATAAGTTACTGAAATATTAAAATATTTATTATATAAGCGTTTCGAATTTTGTATTCAAAAATACAAATAAATAAAAAGATTTTGACGGAAACTTTTAGACTTATCAAGATGTAAATTTTTCATGAATATAAACATGAAATTAAATTAAATTAATAATTGCTTATGATGTAAATTTTATTTGTCTGCTTTTAATAATTTCTTTTAGTTTTCCTCCAGTATTCTACTAATCTATTGTGGCAATAATTTTTCTTTATTTGTATTCTTGTTCATCATCATCAACAACAACAAAAAATTATTTCTTCGAAAAATTATTTTTTCTGGTATTCGTTGGAATGCATGTTTTTTTAAAACATTATTAAATCGTTACTCTAAATTTCTCCGTACTCAAAGTTCTATATAATTTCCAATTATATTATTATTTATTTCATCACGAACGACATAGATAATCATAGTAAGAAATTTTATACAATCAAATAATTTTAAGGATTCTTTTAAAGTAAATGAAAATTCCTTTAAAGTAAATACAGTGTCTCACAAAAGTGATGGGACACTTGTGCTTTACCAAAGGAAACTGTAATAAAATAAATAAAAAAAAACATGTACAAATTTTTTGTGGGTGTGTAACATACTTAAATTTAGCAACAATTATTACATAACATACATTTTGTCAAAACATTAAAATATTAATATAATAAAAATACAATTGTTTAGAACGGAGCAAAAAATAGCTCACATAAGTGATGGGACACCATTAGATATGCAACAAAAATCGTCTGAAATAAGCAATAAAATATTTTTGGTGATTTTATTTTTATTCAAAAGCAATTGGCAATAATTTATAAAATTGTCTGCAGTATTTCTCTCCAGTTTGCTTGGAATTTGAGTTTTTTAGCTCTGTGCAGTCATGAATGCTAAACGAAAAGAAACTTCGCCTGAAATTCGAAAATTAGTTATTAATTTGCATATTGAACGTGGAAAATCTATTAGAAACGGTTAACTTGAGTCATTCAACAGTTTTCAATATCATTAAACGATATAAAAAGAATCATATTATTCAGGATAAAAGAAGACCTGGCCGACCATCAAAGCTATCCAATGGAATAAAGCGAATTATCTTTCGAAATATTAAAAAAAAATCCAAGAAAGAGTGCTCCTAAAATTGCTGCTGATTTACAAGCATTATATGGAATAATTGTTACTCCTGAGACTATTAGAAGGGTAATTCGATCTGCTGGATATCACGGTAGAGTAGCCAGGAAAAAATTCTTCGTAAGTGAAAAGAATAGAAAACTCAGGTTAGCTTAACATAAATAAGAATTATGATTACTGGAATACAGTTATATTTGCTGATGAGAGTAAATTTAATATATTTTGTTCTGACGGTAGAATCTTGGTGTGGAGAAAACCCAGGGAAGAATTTCGCAAACAGAACTTGGTGCCAACAGTAAAACATGGTGGTGGAGGAGTTATGGTATGGGGGTGTATGCCGCCCGCTGAAGTTGGTAATCTTGTTTTTATTGACAGTATAATGGATCAGTACAAGTATATTGACATTTTAAAGAAAAATTTGAAATCTTCAGTACGAAAATTGAACCTTCATAACGATTTTAAATTCTACCAGGACAATGACCCCAAGCACACTGCTTTGAACGTTAGACTCTGGCTGCTGTATAACTGTCCTGAAATAATAAAAACACCTCCATAATCTCCAGACTTAAATCCCATAGAGAATATTTGACAAGAATTGGAATCAAGAATTCGTAAACACAGCATTTCTTCAAAACAACAATTAAAATCGGTGCTTCAATAAGAATGGGGTAAAATCACTCCAGAAATCACAAAAAAATTAGTTGAATCCATCCCAAGAAGATTAAATCATATTTTAAAAGTAAAAGGAAATCCAACAAAATATTAAAACCTTTTAAAAAGTAAAATTTTTGGATAAATATTTGATGGAAAAGTAAGTGTCCCATCACTTATGTGAGCCATTTTTTGCTCTGTTCTAAACAATTGTATTTTTATTAAATTAATATTTTAATATTTTGACAAAATGTATGTTATGTAATAATTGTTACTAACTTTAAATATGAAACACACACAAAAATTTTTTGTACTTGTTTATTTATTTATTTTATTACAGTTTACTTTTGTAAAGCACAAGTGTCCCATCACTTTTGTGAGACACTGTATTTAAGAAATAAAAAAGTATCGAAAAATAGACGTAGATTAATTTAATGTCTCATATTTGCCTTCGTTGCCTGGCAACGAAGTATTTCCGCATTTCAAAATCGTCTGCATCTATTCAATTACTCGTTAAATTTTGAAGAATGAATAAAGTAGAAAAAAAAAATGGAAAAGAAATCAACCTCACTGCAAAATTACATTTTTGTGATGCTAAATTTTTTTAAAGTAATTTTTTTAATTTATTATAAATGATGAAGTTATAACACCTCAATGAGAATTATTATCTTTGTTTAAATCAAACCTAATTTTCCCTATTTTGAAAACATGGAGTTGATTCAAAAAGATTAATAAATGAAGATATTTAGATTGATTTAAAAATTATGCATTAACTTTCAATTCATAGATTAAACTATAGAATCTGTCAAAAAAAATATCAGATTTTTATCAGAATAATTTGCTTAAATATACGAAGGAAACCAACATAAAGAAGTAAATATTATTTTGATATATACAAATCAAAATAATCCAAACAAAACTCTTAAATTAATGCAATTATAGTTATAATTTAAAATAAAAGAAATCAATTAAAAAACGTGCTCAAAAAGTATTGGGATACTTCGCAATAAATTAAAAAAAACAATACAAACGTAAAAGTAAATATCTTGATGGACATCCTATTACTTTTATGATATCTTGTAGTTTATTTGGCATGAGTTGGATCAATGTATTGCAAAATTATCCATAGACTTTGGCCCTCACTTCGACCAAATATTTTCTTAAATCCTGCTTGTTAGAAATTTGATGCTCATATAATTTTTACTGCAAATAATCCCACACGTCTAAACCTTAAGGGGATTAAGGTCTGGACCTTGTGCAGGAGTCTTAATAACACTAAGACACTGGTAGAGGACCTATTACTTTTAAATATCAGTAATGGGTCCTCTATGTTTCGGGTCATTATCTTGGTACAATTTAAAATGTCTTCAAATTCTCAGCTTGCTCAGACTTGGTATTAAATTTCTCGTAAGAATGTCAAGATTGATATGTTTATTTATTGGGGCTTCAATAAAAGGTGAATCCCCGACGCCAGTGTTTGCCGTACAACCCCAGATTATTTGATTGAAATTTCCTAATATTTGGCAGTTTGTAGTAAATTTTTGAATGCATAAGTGTGTTTGGTTTCCGCCAAACATTTTGCTTGCTATCCATCCGAAAATGTTAAATTTGCTTTCATCAACAAAAAGTACATTTTCCCAAAATTCTTTTGACTGCTTTACAAACATTTTAACAAATTCCAGCCTAGCTTGCCGATTTACTTTGCTCAGTAGGGCTTCCTTCGATGTACTCTGACATGATTTTTATTTTTTCTTAAAACATTTCTGTCAGTGTCAGGATTTACAGAATTTCCAAACTTATTTTTACATTGAGATTTCACTATTTTAGAAAATTGTCTGCAATTGATATTGTAATAAATCAACGAAAATCAAAAATAATTTAAAAAGATGATAAACTGTTACAAAAGGTTTGGAAATCTTTTTCAGGGAAATTATGATTATTTAAAACAAAAATATGGTTTCAAGTCAAAAATTTCCTTTCTGGTTATTTATCCGATCTCATGTTGATGTAAAAGTATGATAAAATCACAAATTGTGAATTAGATATACTAAACCAATATCTTAAAACTTTGAATTCTGCGAAAAATACAAATATATTTACAGATGTCTTTAATACAACTTAATTAAAGTGTCGCAAGATTTTCCTATTAAATTTTGGCTTTCATGTTTATTCGGGAAAATTCTTTTTTCTTAGATTTAGAATGACATATGAAGTTTTAAACTTCCAAAATCCCGATGAAATATAAAATTACTTCCTATAACGTAAAGCTACATTGAAAGAAATATTGTTATAATAATTAATATTACTGAGGCATTCTTAAAATATTCCATAACAATTTTTAAAAAATCGAATTTATTAATTTTGGAAGTTTTAGAAATATTGGTAGTTTAATTACGTAAATTTCAAATCATGAAAATTTCTTAAATATGGTTGGAATAAAGCAACTAAATTCAAATATTTATCAGTAAATAAAACAAAATTTTCAATTTCTTTAATTATAATGCAAGTTAAATAGTTCATTCATATTTATATAGCAACCAATAAATAACATCTCGTATGGATTGAGATTATTTTGTTTTTATTTCTATTTTACTTACTCCATACAGAGATAAGCACACAGTAATCGTCAAAATTCGAACTCCAGGCTTTGACGAATCTCCAATTTTCGGACCTCCTTGAGTTTAAAATATATATTTTTGGAATTATGTCTTCTGTGAACACGAAGACATAAAAAGACTGAGCTAGATAGATGGAAATTGGTATATGGTCTTTACTTCCAATTTGTATATTTCAATCCAATTTTGAACTAAGGAAGTCGGTCGCCCTGAATATGTGCAAATGAAAGACGATGGTAACAAAGTTTGAAGAGCTAGGTAAATAAAATTTAGAACATATTTCAGTATCTATATCTTATCCACAATTTCGCATGTGGGAAAATATAGATAACATCTTTATTAAGGAGTATGTTCGAAAATTTCGAATAGACCGCTTCCACAGGTTTTAGCTTGTAATGCATAGGTATGATAGGACATACATAATTTCATTGATGTTACTGAAAGTATTTTTGAGATACTGTGTTAGAAGAAGGCATACATAATTCATTTTTTTTAACTCATGGATGTCTTAAATGTGGAGAGTTTTCAGAAAACTCGAATTCGAATTTTTCGAAGATTACAACATTTTAAATTTGCATACTTCGTATTTGACAAAATAAAGAAAGAAAAAATCTAAATTTGGAATTAACTATAGAAATATTCATATTTTAATTAGGTTCTACTTTACTATTTTGAAATCTAATGCTACGCTAATTCATTACCAAGTGGAGCTCCCAGTATAGTTTTAGAATATGACATTGACTAATAATTAGTTGGGATGGATTTTTCATTAAATTCTATTATATAGTATATCGCCTTCCAGTATACGCAAGTGTAAATTTTCAATCACCGAGCACATCAAGAAGTGAATAGTAATTAATAATTGATTCTATCTTTACAAATAAGATTTCTATTTATATTTCGGTAAGTAAAAAATAAGATAAAATGTATCAGTTTTTCAACTACAACTAAAAGAAAATTACAAGAAAACATCAACAACAAAAACAAATACAAATCTTACACCAAAGAAATACTTGTATGTTCTATTTTTAGTAAATACATCTTCCCAATTCTTTTGGAAAAATACACCAAAATTGCACATTAAGTATTCATTTCTTGATGTATGCATTCAGAACAGATAAAATCTAGTTCAATATTGTTATTTTTTATAATTATTAGGATTGTAAACATAAAGCCCATTTAATATTCAATTTATCAACAATTTAAATTTCATCATTTTTCGTATTATACAGGTTGTTCGTGAAACAAACCATATTAATTCTTTATTCTAACGAGCAATAAATAATTAATACACAACAAAATGAACAATGCCACTGTCTTCAAATAAAACAAATGCATTCTATTCAGGAAACCACCGCAAAGACATGGGAATAAAAACTGAAATGATTAAACTTGTGTGGAACACGGGCTTTATTTCTATATTGGATCCTCTTTTATCCCGCTGCTGTGAAAGAAATAGAAACGCAACGATTTTTTTCTTATCGTTTGGACACACTTCAACAAGAAAAGACCGATGTTTCCAGCTGAAAAGGATGAGGACATGACTTAAAAAACGCTCAATAAAAGACTCTGAAAAAAGATACCATATCCACAGGAAAACGGAAGAAAATTGGAAGATATGGTTTTGTGCGCTGATGTCTGTTGCAGAGGGCGGGGCTCAAGAAAATGTGATATGTCTGGAGGTGAAAATGTTCAGCATAGCATTAATGATTTGTGACATTTTTTTAAAACATGGAAATATAAGCGAATTTGGTCTAATGCTTGGACTGAAAAGATAACTTAAATCAAGATTTTATTTAGGGCTTAAGCTATGCAGATTTCCTTTAACAAAAAATGAGGTATTTGAAATGATTTTTATGAGAAAGGTTTACAAATTTATATCTAGAATGTAAACGCTTTAAAATTTGATACCATCTATTAACTCATTTAAAACAAAAGTTCGATAGATTTGGATCTGTTGTAAAATAAACAGCGTTATAAGTTATTTTATTGTTGGATTGTTGAACAATTTTATAATTCTATTAAAATAGTAAGAATATAAAATAATGGTATTTTTTTGTTGTCCCAAAGTTGCTTCCAGTGAATCACAAACAGCTGCTTAAATTCGAATTCGATTAATCGGATTATTATCTTGAAAAGTAAAAACAGACATGAGAGAAATTATAATCAAGAGTAATTAAAGATTGAGTGCAGAGTAAAAAAAAAAAAATACAACAGCAGGAACGATCTCCCGAAATCTTTCTGACATACTCTAAAATTAAGGTGCTATCCCAGAAAGAGCTTTCAATGGCGTTAACATTCAATTGTTACCAAATATCAACACTTGGCATGAATTTATTTCTATTTTTGGAATCCCTGGCGACTTTTCTGGCGATCCTTGGTTAATAGTATCCGAAAATCAAATTTGTGTTTTAAACCCCTTTTCGCTAACCAATTGAAACAAAATTTTGACACAAAACTACAAATGTAGCCACAAATTAACATACCGCATTTGATGTATTTAAGTCATTACGTTTTAGGGAATCGCGTTGACATTTTTGAGAGGGTAGGTACAGAACCAACAAGCAGTCAACCTCGTTTTGATTGTCGCTCAAAATTTGCTACTTGTCTACATGATAGATAAAATTCGCCTATCTAGCTCTCTTCGTTTTGAAGTTATCCTGTTAACATATATTAGAACAGCTATATTATATTCAAACAGACTTTCTGAATGAATTTTGCTCAAAAATTGAAAGAAATATGCAAATTTGATATGAGAATCATATACCAAATTTACTACTTCAGTACTGAAAGCGTTTTTTTTATTTATCTTTGCTACAAACGGACCTTTTCCAAAAAAAATTGTACTTTTTGAGCTCATAGAGGGATAAAACATGCAAATTTGTCGAATTCTGAAACAACGATTTGACGATTACATTACTTTCTCCATGCTACGTATTCGTGAAAGTAAAAAAATAAAAAAAAAAAAAAAAAAAAAGCAAACAAGAAAAAAGGCATTAATTGAAACAAAGCAAAAATAACAAAGATAAATATTTTGCAGATATAAATAATTGAGAATCATCAAGAAGAGGGAAGGCAAGGAAAGAAACGATACAGGACATAAAATATCAAGCTTGTACCCACCACCATTTGATCCCCTTCAGACAGCTGTAGAAACTTTTTAATAATGCAGTTATTACTTGTATATATTAAAGAATGAATCAAAATTTTAGTTTGAATAATTTCCATGGAAGATTAAAAAAAAACAAATAAACTTTCATTTAAAAAAACTTATATTTTATAATAGTTTCTACGCAATTTCCACAGTGAAGAAAATCCTTAGAATTATAACATACCTTTAAATCTGGAACCAATCCCTGCCATGAAATTATTCTCTAGTTCTGAAAACAATCCACCCATCCTTTAATTCAGAGGGACGCAGGGAGGATGGATACGGCTGGATCGAACTGGACCTAGTGGTCATCACTGAAATCCCTAATGGTATCAATGCAACCCGGGATTCAAATGACCAGTTATCCAATATGAAGCTAGATTTACAACGTATTGGTCATCCGGTTTAGGTGGACGATTCAGATTTACGTCATTAACGCCCAATATAATTTGTTGATTGATAACTGAATATCTGTGATGGGTATTCATCATCACAAAGCTATTGAATTTGAGATGGCTATATAGATATGTATTTAATGCAACGCAATTGAAATTCATACTACTTAAACCCTTTCGTATTTGCAAAAAAATAATTGTATATTCCTTCCTCAATGTGATAAATTTTTCATTCTCGATGTCATTATGACAAGAGTTTTAACAGCTTTAGTTTATAAGACAACCTTTGGAGACGATTCCGAGAAATTCAATTTCAAAAAATCAATTTGCGTTTTCACAGACAACCTGTAGCTCAGTGGCTGAGAGTGAGGTCTTTGGATCGAATTAGTTGCATGAAACCTCTTTCATTCTTCTTTCTACTTAACTAAAACTAGATATATCATAATTGGATAAATTATTAAAGCAGTATAATAACGTTTGAGTGAAAAATACACCATTTGTTATTAACGTAAGCATTCTTCTAAAATTGATCAGAGAATATGAACAAGGCATATGTCTCAATACTACAAATCAAAAAGTCGTGGATTCAAGATTTTAGCATTAATTACCTATAATAATTACTATTTGTCATGCATCTATGAAAAGTATCGTACTGCAGGGAGGCTTTCATCGTTAGAACACAATATTTGACGGAATATGCTTCGATACAATTACAATAATATACTCGAGATACTGATTTTTCTTAAGTTCACATGTATATTTTATATCAAAAAATGGTCTAAATCCCCCTATATGCTCTATTATCAAGTAATTACAATCAAATACAAATATAACACTTAAAACTACTGACGTTTAAATAGAACATACTTTCATAAAATGTTTCTTAGGACAGATGTTGCAAAAATCCATATTTTTTAAATAATTAGCAAAAATAAAAGAACCCGCTCTAGTAGCTATAACCACGATACTGATTTCAACATAAATTATTTTGCAAAAAAATTAGTAATTTATAAATGCGTCATCAATTATCCATTACCCTTCGCCGTCCAATTTCGAAAAAAAAAAAAAAAAAAGAATATTAAAAACATTTATTTCATTCTACGTACTCGTTAAAAGGAAGACCCAGCAGTCTCAATTATTGCACCGATTTCTGAAAAAATGTAAACATATACTACCAACCAGATTACGCAAGAGATGCAACTAAAATACAGTCTAAATTTCAGTTAACCAACTACTTGACAAGGGAGATACTAATAAACTGATTTTTCCTTAAAAAAATGGTTATTATCTCTTAATAATTTTCACAATCATGATACATCAAGATTTAGAATTGCATAAAATATGAAAAAAAAAAAATCTTGCCTTCTACTAGTAGGAGATTTCTCACTAAATCATTGCGCCAAATATTATGCATATAAAAGTAATACATACTGAATATATAAACTCGCCTAAATATTTCAGATTCGATTTCCTTGAAGTCTGTAAAGCCAGCTTCAATGTTTACGCATTTTGAAATCCTATAGGCAGCTTGCGCAAACGATGAAAATGAATCGAATCGATTAAAATAGATTAGACAGTTTATTTTGCATTTGAGGTAATATTTGAAATGAAGGGGAAAATAAACAGGGACTCCATTTCTAATGAAATATTACTGAACAATGTATTTTGTAACTCAACAATTTTCTTTGCTTAGCAAATCCACTTTGGTTCGGACAACTCTATTTAGATACATTGTTTCGTTTCAGATAAATTGGATCAAGAAATAAACTAATCAAAATGATTGCCCTGCATTTAAAGATTTATTCTGCATTATTTAGTAACTGAAATAATTTGAAAGATTCTTACTGCATGAGGAAATAATATATGGTTTAAAAAATATTTTGAATGCGTCTCGTAAAATATATGGATGGTTTTAATCGTCTGCAAATTGTTTTCAAATATTTTCTCGATTTATTTTTAGAAACATCTGGCAATAGAGAACTTTTGAGTGTATATTATCGTCTGTAAATGCATTATTCTTTTATCTGATAGAAATTTCAACTTGATTGTATTTCGAAAATGGCTAATATAAGTAAGGCTCGAAAATCGGGTTTTTTTATCAATAAAAACAATGAGTTTCTATTATTATATGAGCAGTAATAAGCAATATGGTGATTTTCATTTTCATTTAGTAAATTTAATTTAAAATATCCAATATATGGGAAAAAAGAATATCTAAATAAGATTTATTTTACTTTAGAGATATGGAAGAGTGTTACCTTAACTAAATTATAGCTTTAAGATTTCCTGTTTGTGTTTTGCCACTGCTTAATGATTATACATGTTCAAAACAGCTGGCTTTAAAGTGCAAGTACCAAACTTATATTGAAACTGCCAGTTATAATATTTAACTAAATATTGCATCATTATTTAAAAGTTATCTTTAACTTCTGAG
>JAPMOR010049557.1:0-12010 GCA_026543865.1 Argiope aurantia | reverse complement strand
ATTGCATTCTGTGCACAGTATTCACAACAGCAGAAAGTAACATGTCTACAGGAATCTCCCGTACAGTCCGTGATATGTTATCCTTCAATTGAGCCAGGTCCTGGGCAACTCCTTGATAGACCTTGGACTTAAAGTAACCCCATAGCCAGAAGTTGCATGGGGTAAGATCAGGGGACCGAGGTGGTCATGCAGTTGGAAAGCAGCGGCTAATGACTCTTTCTGTTGTGAATTTCTGTCGTAGCAGCTGTTGTACCTGTAAAGCAACATGTGGAGGGGCTCCATCTTGCATGAAAAGGATTTCCCCCAGGCATTGTCTTTGCTGAAGTGCCGGAATGACAAAGCATTAATTCATATGATGACAAAGCGTTTTAACCAAACGTTGTAAGCTAGTTTAGCTTTAAGTACGAGAAAGATTTGAATTTAATAGTTCTACCTGTGTTCAAAAACAAATTTAGTTTTTTTCTTGTAATTTAGATTAAATCCTATTGGAAGATATTTACATTCAATTGGTATGTTTCCATTTCATTTATTCTTGATTTTCAAACTTATTAATATTTAAGATTTGATGCTAATCTTTTGCCTTTGTGCAAATAATATTTTGCTGTGGTTGTATTCAGCTTCGCATGTTTAGATTTGGATTTGAATTTTTGAAATAATTTGTATTCTTGTGTGATCCACGAAATTTTGTTTAAAAATTAGCAAGAACAATCAATACGATGTCGCTCCCTTACATAGGTTTAGGATAATTCGTTAAAGTAACGATTTCATTTGCCGAATAATTACTCTTTACTAAAAATTAGTAAGAACAATTTATAAGACATGATTTAACCATTATTTAGGTTTTGGTAATTAGTTAAAGTAACGGTTTAATTCATGAGTGGCGCTGTGAACGATGAAAAGTGGGGCACTGTGATTAAAAAATTCGAAAGGGAAAAAAACCACAAGGTTTTTAACATATCAAGTTGAGTTATTATTTGGATAAAAACAATTTCTGTACAATTTTTTTTCTTCTGTGATATACATCAAAGTTGCTGCTTTTGTTTTTTATTCTTTTTTTATAATATAAAATACTGAGATTCCGCTAACCGCAAAGCTTATAAGACAGAATTTTAACGAATTCCTAACATCTAGTTGTGTCCTTACAAGGTTCACTAAGTCTGACGGTTTAAAATATGTTATACAGGCATTTTCAATTAATTAGCATATATTTCATATTGATATTTTAAGAATCTATCGATGCTTTTCAGTATCATTGCATATTAGATCACTTAATCAATGCGATTAGAAGACAAATGGTGCAGGTGATAAAATCTAGTCAATAATGAAGTGAGTTGCGTGATATTTTATAAACGTAACGAGGAAACGAACGAAGACTTAAAAAAAAATCAGTAAAAAAACTTTTTTTTAAATGTTATGCATAAATTTTAGTAAAAAAATGACGGTTTTATTGTCTGTAGCATCTTTTCGAATTGTATACGACTGATTCTCCGAAAAAAATCAAAACAAATTTTTGATTATACAAAAACTCAAAAATTTTGAAGATGACGAAGCTGCACAAATTAAACACAACTCAAGCTGAAGTTAATTTATTAATTGGTAATCATGATCTTAGGGCATATAATTCCTCAAAGAAGAATGCATCCCAAATTCATTAAATTTCTAACAAATATGATGTTTACAAATCATTTAGATATAAAAATAAGTATCTACATTTTTTTTTCATTTTTGATCACATTAGGTGGCAATCTAATCAAAATGTCGTCTTATACTCCAAGTTTTTAAAATGTACTCTGACACAATTGAGACTTACAAGATTTATGATACTAGCATCTAATACAAATTTGGATTTGATAGCAGCGCTTTTTGATATTCGTAAAGAAGACAAATTGTGCAGACTTTTATTTTGTCCATTATCCCTAAGTTTCATTCTGCTACAAAATTAACTTTTAATAATTCGATATGGATAACGTTTGTGCCAACATACACATTCAAAGGCCTTTTTTGACTTAAGTGTAAGGGATCACTTGCCATCAGGCCAGCTGGCAATATCACCAGTCCGCCACTGTGGGTACCATAATGATTGTCTAACTACAGAAGAAACAAACTTCGATTTCTGAATTCCTTGCATTATTCTAGGAATTATTTATAAAAGAATATTTAGCGACAAAAAATTACAGTCTTTACTTAACCGGGAAGTATCCAGGAAAATGAAGCGTTATACAAATTACATAGATTGGCATTTTATCTTCATTTCTCAAACCTTCATTCCGAAATTCGAGCATTCAGTTCAGAGCTCAATATTCCAAAAACGAGAGTTTAAAGCACATTTCAACTTAATAAGTGGTATCCATAGAACTTTAGTGATGTCCATGTACTGTTACATGGATGATCAAATAACACAAGAATAAAGTTTTGAATTTTCTACTTGTGCTTAGTAGTATAATCAGAAGGGGCAAGCAGGAGACGTGCCTTGGACGTAGTTGCTAGGGGGCGCAAAAAGGAATCAATTCGTTGCATTCAAAAGAAAGTGTTTTAATAAGATCCCCAAGATTTTTAAAAATTAAAATGGCTTCAGTAAAATGAGAGAAAATTAGAAACTTCCAAAGGCAAAGGCTTCCCTAATTGTGAATAAGGACTTATTAGAAATGTATGGTTATAAAGCTTGCAGCATAGAGCTTATGATATTGCGTGTGTTAAACAGTATTAAATATAACAACATATTAGATAACAGTTTTTTTTTCTTTTTTAATAAAAAGCAAGGGGATTTCAAATTTTTTGAATTCATGTGAAAAGAAATAACTAAACTTTTCGATGCTCATGGAAGCAATGAATACTCGACTACAGCATAACTAGAGATAATATAAATTTCAAAATCCTTCAATAAGAGAGTCAAATGTGTTTCAGAAATAAGCTAGTTTCAGGTACATGGGGAGTAAAACAGATTATCGGAAACTACGTTAGTGAAAATCGAATCATGAATATTAGGAAGTATGTTTATGATTGATATAACCGAGACATACATCTGAAGATCAAATAAAGAACGGGCAGTACTCACAATAAAACTAAGTTTCCCAATTCTTTTTGGTTGGAGTGCCTACAGGAAATGGGTTAAAAATCACGGTATTAATGTAAATAAGCATGGATGATCTCATTTATTTTCATCAGAATTTATATTACTCAGAAAAAATATATATATTATTCTGAGCGACAGATCTTATGGAATTAGGACTAATACTTTAAAATATTTTTTATTTAAAAAAGGGAGCAATCATGGAAATTATTAGCTAGAAAAATCTATACTATGATTTAAAATGGGGTAGATAAAATAACTGAACATCAATCGGATATTTTTACCACACACGCACATTATTTCTTCACTTTTAAATTGTGAGTAAACTTTGCTGATACTTTTGAAGATAGCAATATTAAGTGCAAGCTGCAAAAGATCTTTTTGCTAATTTTCATATCTGAGCTTTATTGTGACAAAAAAGATTGTTATTTAGTTCCCTTCAGTATAAGCCGACTTCAAAGAAATCATAACCATTTGTACATCAAAAATAAAGAAAGTGAATTTTTAACATTTTTGACACCAAAGAACTCCAAAAATTTTCGAAATTGATGCACCCTTGTTTTTATATGTATATAAATAATTTTTACTAAAATTTTAGGAAAGTACAGTTTTACATGTCATACTCAAATGAATGTGTTAAATCATTTTTAGATAAAATCTTTCGAGTTTTTATGCAAATGCATACTTTTATATTTCGTGTAATGCATTAAATTTTTCACAGAGTGCTAGGTATATTATTAAACATTTTTATTAGTAAATCTTGATAGCTGAATTTAATGAAATGTGTGAAATAATTCTGCATATTATAAGATATATTAACTTTATTACTAAGACTTATATATATTAACAAAGGATTTATTTCAATATTCAGAGTTTCCATAACATGCCTAAAGGCAAAAAAATAGTATATGTATATCTTTTTCAATATTATTATTATTTGTGTGTGTATTTATATATATAATGATATCTCTTAATTCTAAATTTGTCTTCAGAATTTGTCTTCATTCAAAAAATAAGTCAACTTGATATGATAAAAAACTTACGCTATTTTTCCTTCGGAATTTCTTAAGCGATCACAGCGCCACGCATGAATTAAACCGTTTTTTTTACCAATTACCAAAACATAAATAATGGTTAAATAATGTCTTATAAATCATTCTTACTAATTTGTAGTGAACAGTAATTATTTGGCAAATTAAATCGTTACTTTAACGAATTTTCCTAAACGTATGTGACGGAACGACATCGTGTAGATTGTTATTGCAAATTTTTAATCATAGTACCGTGGATCACACAAGAATACAAATTATTTCAAAATTCAAATTCAAATCTAAACATGCGAAGCTGAATACAACCACAGCAAAATTCTATATGGAAAAAGGCCAAGAGGTTAACATCAAACCACAAACATCAATAAGTTTGGAAAGCAAGAATAAATGCAATGGAAACATACCAGTTGAATGCTAGAACTGTTAAATTAAAACTTTCCCTCGCTTAAAGCTTAATTAGCTCACAACATTTCATTAATACGCTTTGTCATCATATGAATTAAATCGAAGTGTCTTAGCAGCAGATAAATAAAATCCAAAGAGAATAAACCATATACTCAATTGTAATAATATTATTACATAGATATATCCTCCTTTTTAAAATTTCTATATTACAATAGCTTTTAGAAAGATCATTAAAAGATAAGTTTTTAATAATATTATTGCCTCATTATATAATTTTTCTTACAAAATTTTAAAATCCTGTTCATTTGCGAGAAAACCTAGTTTTTGCAAATTTTAGTTTAAATTAGAATGGTAATTACTTCCAACTCATTGCTTTGGTGAAAGTTGAGGAGCGCCTAACTGTCGCATAAGAAATAAAGCTATGAAATTAAAACAGTGCTTTATGTTAGGCATTATTATACAGTCTACGTTTTAGAAAGCACCTCTTCTGCCGTATTTTTTTTTTATTTCATTTGTATTAAATTTACGAAAAGTCGACTAGTTGCTTTGTTATATAAGAAGCAACTGAATACATGGATGGTCTCATCTATGTCCTCGATTGATTTTATTTTGGAGCATCAGAGATGTATATAAATTTCCAGAATCGTTCCCGTTCATGAATTTTGCTGTTTTAATGATGGGGGAAGCAAAGTTAGTGCTGAGGTTGATTTCAAACACCTCCAAATTGTACTATCTAGAAAAGTCATTCCAAGAAGTAGTAACGTCAGAAAACAAAATTTGCATTTTCCTTAGCCCAAGTATATACCATTAGTTGATAGTTATACATTGTAGTTAAAAGAGATGATGAGCTTGTACTGAAGACTGAAGACAAACGAATAAATAAGAAATGACAAACTTGCGAAAACAAAGATAATAATGTAAAGATATAGCTGCTACAAGCTAAATATCGATAATGACATTTTGGTAAATCCATACTTTTTCTTATAAACTTACTAGATGAAAGAGAGAGTAGTAAAAAAAAATCTAATTTCGAGAATCTAGAAATGACAATAGTAACACTCTCTAGTGCCAGACAATTTTTATTTAATTAACAATTCTATTTATTTCTGAGGTGACTATTAACAAACGGTTTTGGGTAAAAATATAATATTATCCGAAAATTAGTAACAATATTACTTTTTTTTTTCATTTCCATCTGTTTTTAACTTAATTCTAATAAAACAAAAATATTTTACAAGTGAATAAGAATTATAGAAAGAAAAACATTTTTTCTCGGAATACATTTTTCAAATATAAGGAAGATTAAGGATCTAATGTTATTTTACCAAGAATATTTTTTATAAACATTTCTACTTTTAAATGAAAAAAAAAAACATTGTACATCTACTAAAAATCAATGGTTGATGATTGAGTAAATTTAAAATTGCAAGGAAGATTTTGAAATAAATCTGCATTTACAAATATTAACATATAAAACAAACAGCAGCGATGAAAGTAATAAAATCTGCAGAATGTCCGAGTGCAGTTATAAAATATCTCACCAGAGTGTGGCAGTCCAGGCATTTTGATTTGGCCAGAAAGTAGAAGGAAAAGGAAAAGGAAAAAACGAATTGTCCCGTCTGTGTCCATACTGAAGATAGAAATAAAATTTGTATCGTCTGATGGCTATTGCAGTATAGAAGTTTTAATAAGGAGGATTTATCTATGTACTAATATGTTTATAACAGAGGATATACTATTTTATTATCTTTAGATTTTATTCGTATGTTGCAGATACACTTCGAATTAATTCATATGATGATAAAGCGTTTTAACCAAACGTTGTAAGCTAGTTTAGCTTTAAGTACGAGAAAGATTTTAATTCAATAGTTCTACCTGTGTTCAAAAATAAATTTAGTTTTTTTCTTGTAATTTAGTTCAAATCCTATTGGAAGATATTTACATTCAATTGGTATGTTTTCATTTCATTTATTCTTGATTTTCAAACTCATTGATATTTCAGATTTGATGCTAATCTCTTGCCTTTGTGCAAATAATATTTTGCTGTGGTTGTATTCAGCTTCGCATGTTTAGATTTGGATTTGAATTTTTGAAATAATTTGCATTCTTGTGTGATCCACGGAATTTTGATTAAAAATTAGCAAGAACAATCAATACAATGTCGCTCCCTTACATAGGTTTAGGAAAATTCGTTAAAGTAACGATTTCATTTGCCGAATAATTACTCTTTACTAAAAATTAGTAAGAACAATTTATAAGACATTATTTAACAATTATTTAGGTTTTGGTAATTAGTTAAAGTAACGGTTTAATTCATGAGTGGCGCTGTGATCGATGAAAAGTGAGGCGCTGTGATTAAAAAATTCGAAAGGGAAAAACCCCACAAGTTTTTTAACATATCAAGTTGACTTATTATTTGGATGAAAACCATTTCTGTACAATTTTTTTTCTTCTGTGATATACATCAAAGTTGCTGCTTTAGTTTTTTATTCTTTTTTTATAATATAAAATACTGAGATTCCGCTAACTGCAAAGCTTATCAGACACAATTTTAACGAATTCCTAACATCTAGTTGTGTCCTTACAAGGTTCACCAAGTCTGACGGTTTAAAA
Source organism: Argiope aurantia (assembly GCA_026543865.1). Lineage (NCBI taxonomy): Eukaryota > Metazoa > Arthropoda > Arachnida > Araneae > Araneidae > Argiope > Argiope aurantia. The sequence continues at coordinate 4,873 of JAPMOR010049557.1, read as the reverse complement.
TATGTGACAAATAAAATTTCGAGTTGTTGTATGAAATAATTTTGTAATTTTTACCGATTCAACTTAACTTTCATAACAGTCAACAAATATAAAAAAAAGTTGTAAATATATACCACTATTATATAAAAAAGTTTTATTTTAATTCTGTCCTCTACGTTTAGATAGCGTTTCTTTTGGAATCTGCGCCCTTATTGATGTGCAAGCTATCAGGTCGTAAAGTACGACTGCATGCTTGGCTTGCACAATTTTTAAACATTAGAGAGTTTGTTCCACATCTTCAGTAGCACTGTCGCATCTGATAGCATCGCGTTATGTATATCTTTCTACTTATTTACTGGATATTTAATACAAATTCCTTTGCATCTTTTATAAGTGTTCTTTTGTATAATATTTAACTACAGCGAATGCTGGAGAAAAATGACGTAGTGTTATTCGTTCAGTACAAACGAAAACTTTTAGACTTTTATTTTCTTCAGGTGGCTTTTACTTGTTTTCCACTTTTTTTTATTACTTCTATTGCTGTTTTTAGATGGTTCTGAATTTCCTGGTATTAATGAATTTAATTATTTTAATGTATTTTTTGCCTAACGAATGTTCTCATTGATACATCTTCAAAGCAGTTGATTTACTGATTTAAAAAAAATTAACATTAATATCTTAACTTATATTTCTTTACAGAAGACTTTTAAATAATATGGAGACATGTTTTTCATTAACATCTAATGTGCACTGTTTCTGCAAAAAAAAAAGAAAAAAAAAAAAGGTGGGGGGCTTTTAAGACTTTGTATGAATGCAGTATTTTTGTAGTCAGAGAGAAATATTCTGCTAATGATTACATTTCTCTTGACTCCCAGAACAACTTATGTCTATTTTTTTTAAATATAATTTCTAAGCTCAACATTTCTATTTGTCTTTATATGTTACCACCAACTGAAAAAATAAATTATATTCTGCTATTGCTAATTTTAAGTTATGATAATTATAATGATTTTTAATTTTAAAAACTAACAGACTATGATTTGTGAGAAAATAGAATAGTGTTCAAACTACTTAGATAAATAATTCCTTCTTGCATCTTTCTGTATTTTATTGATTTTTGATTCTCAGATCGTAATTATGGTATTTATAATTTTCAATATATTATCTACTGTCTTATTCTTCATAAAGTATACAATTTTGTGTAGCATTTTTATATGTAGTTTGTTCATTTAATATGTATCTTTATTTATTGCTCTTGATAGTATTAATTCCATTCATTAACATTTTGCACCCTCAATTATAACAATTCAAAAGACATATAAAAATTCATATTAGTATTTGAATTTAGTTACACGTTAAGCAACTTGATTTTTGAAAGTTATTTAGTAAAATCTACATCCAAGACATCCGATATTATGCAGTGTCAAAGTTTGTTGGACTAACTCAGTGAAATATTCATATGTAAATGTTTTACATTGTTATTTTTATAAATTATGAGACTTATATATAATTCAGTAAATAAATAGCAGATTGTTGTTGCTATTTTTGTTTTAATTGCTAAACATTTATCAAAAGAAATGTTTAGTAAGCATTCAGCTAAGCACAGTCCTAAGGATACCAATATGTAAATATTCTTATTCTGTTTTTTAACACTGTAACATCCCTATATTTTATGTGAATAAATATTTATCCTATATCTATACGTAAGCATGCTCAATGGTTCCTTAGTTAACTGAGAGTACATTGCAAGTTCTTTGCTTAATAGCCATTCATACCTTGATTTTGGTAATGATTTCTAAGCATACCGAATGAAAATAAATGTATAATTTTCTTAACCATCTCACAAAAATTCAGCTGGTATATAAATATTTAAAACAAGTTTTAATCAAAATACTTTCATTGGTATTTACTTTGTTTCCTTCATTTTTCAGATTTCCTACAACTTGTGTTCATCCAAACTTACTATGTGTTCATTTTTTTTCATCAAGTAATAATATAAAATTATAGAAGTATATTTCTGTTCATAGAAAAGAACATATTTTTCTATACATACTAATTAAAACAAATGTAATAACTATTTTCATTGTAGTCTTTTAATATATTTAATTACATAAGTTTATTAGTCTCAAAATGTCAAATATCACAAATAAGTTTATGAAACGCTGAAATGTACTATATGATTTGTTTCTAATATAGCTACAATGCTAAATTTTTTATTATTTAGATACAGTAAGCCAGTAAAAAATTAAATTGCTATCGAATAGAAAAAATCCCTAAAAATTAAGATTTTTGTATAAATTAAGTTAAAAAAGTATTTTATTTCTTCTCCATAACGATAATAAATCCATACAACAAAACTATAAAAAAAAACTCCTTTATTGTAAATTTTTTTAGTTATTTCTTTATTTAATTGGAGTCCAAACTAAAAGAAATATTCATTAATTTGAAAAGAAAAATACACAGATGCCTTTAAACATTTTTTTTCCCATTTTGAATAATTATGCAGTAATTTTTAGTTGAACATAATTAAAAACTGAATAAATATTCATTGATTCATTACCTTTTAGTGATACCTTAATTCTAATATTTATACTATTTTTGAAATATAAATTATACAATGCATTAAATCTTCTGTAAATAATCATGCAAGAATATATTCTTGAAACGAGAAATTTTATTAATGCAAAAATAAACATATGAAATATCAATGATTTTTATGACATATTTCTCTGATAAATTTCAATAAGAAATAAATTCATTATATTATAATTAGTTTGGTTTTGTACTCTACCTTTTTATTGTGAATTTCCTTTGTTCAGTGATATTTTTGTTAGCTGGCAATTTGGATGTTTCAGGTTATAAATTTCGTAAATATGCAGCCCTATGACAAAGTAAAATCTATATATTCTCCCTATTTATTTTTATGACACAATGAAATCAGCCAAATTAATAAATACTGCAATTATTCACAAGAGGAAGAAGACAGCATTACTTTATTCTCAAACACTGCAAATATAATTTTGTGAAACAACAGCAAACTGAAAGAAATTACCATGAACACATTTATTTACATTTTATAGTTATATAAAACTGACAATTGATGAATTTTATTTTCATCACTCTAAACTACCTAGTTATGATGTGAACTTATTAAAGTTTTATATAAAAATTGTGAAGTAATATAGTGCTATGTATTATTTATTTTATTTAATTACTATTTTATATGTTGTTCACCATTTAATTATTTATATTACATTGTCAAACCAATAAGAATTTGGCACTTGATATTTGGTTACATTTTTATTTTCCCAAGTGTTATTGCTTCATTAAAAATCCAGCATTAGTTTGTTACTTAACTATAGACTTATATTCATTCTCCTTGACATGAAAAAAAAAAAAAACTGCTGCATGAGTTAGCAAGTAAAATTAATTTTTCCGAAACTATAATTTATTTGCTCTAATTTTTATTTTTTATATGAATTCTTAGAACTTCTTTTCAAAAAATTTATATCATGAAACTATAGGGTGACAATAAAATAACTTTGCCTATTTAGAGGCATTTACAATTAAAACTAATAAATAGAATAAAGTTAAATTCCATTAGACAAAAAAAATCATATAGAGACATATTAGTTCTACTGGAACCGAAACATTAGAATCCCAAGGCTCATGTGGAACATTTTCAATATGGCGCGTTTACATTTATACAATATATTGTACTGTCAACTTTTTTGTGTGAAATTTTGTTCCCTTTGTCTTCCAGTCTATATATGCGATTTGGTTTCGTTCTGTTCATTAGTCACAGCTGTCTCCAAACAAGGAAATTTACTTCATTGCCTTTCTTGTTAAGGATTGATTGATTCAACTGCCATGTTTGGCTATGATGCAAAAAATGCACTATTCAAATAAAAAATGGCAGTTTATATACAGGGTGTTAATAATTAAACTTGCAGTGCTCCCAGTGTTCTGTAGCGCGATCTATTTGCGAGAATGACGCCACATTTTGTAGGAAGATTAAACAAAACGGGGACGACGGATTCCGCGAAAAAAAAATTAGTTTAAAAAATCACCGCTAGGGGAATATGTGGCGCTGTGTAATAGAAAATAGAGTGTTAACAAATGCAAATCAATACGTAAATAAAATTACCTTTTATTTTGCATATTCAAATCGTGTTCAATGTGCCTGTCGTGTTTGTGGACCACATATTGCATTCTGTGCACAGTATTCACAACAGCAGAAAGTAACATATCTGCAGGAATCTCCCGTACAGTCCGTGATATGTTATCCTTCAATTTAGCCTGGTCCTGGGCAACTCCTTGATAGACCTTGGACTTAAGGTAAACCCATAGCCAGAAGTCGCATGGGGTAAGATCAGGGGACCGAGGTGGTCATGCAGTTGGAAAGTAGCGGCTAATGACTCTTTCTGTTGTGAATTTCTGTCGTAGCAGCTGTTGTACCTGTAAAGCAAAATGTGGAAGGGCTCCATCTTGCATGAAAAGGATTTCCCCCAGGCATTGTCTTTGCTGAAGTGCCGGAATGACAAAGCTGTTCAACATGTGGCGATATTTCTCTCCAGTAACAGAACAGGTTATCGGTCCTGTCGGGGTAATGTTCTCATGGAAGAATGGACCTATGATAAATTCCGCTGTGAACCCACACCAAACAGTTATCTTTGGTGAATGTAAGGGAATTGCTGTGACTGCATGTGGTGATGTGTCATCCGAAATTCGGCAGTTCTGGGTATTCACAGTTCCATTCAGGTAAAAGTGGGCCTCGTCTCCCCATAAGATTTTCCACGGCCAAGCATCATCCACCTCCATTCTGGCAAGAAAGGTGAGAGCAAAATTCAATCGCTTATCGTGGTCGGTGTGACGTAACTCTTGTACACGGCTG
>JAPMOR010049543.1:0-23128 GCA_026543865.1 Argiope aurantia | reverse complement strand
CAAAGTAAAACCTTGATTTGAATATAACAATTCTTCATTTAAAAAAAATTTTCTTCTTTATCTTTAAAAGTGACAATTACTCAGCTATTTAAATCTTTAAGGTTAATGACTGTAATAGTCTTAAAGTAAAACTTTGATTTGATATATAACAATTCTTTTTTTTAATTTTTTTATTACTGAGATAGCAAATTTTTATCATGTATGTTAAATCCTTACTGAAATACTTCCAATTCTCCTTTAAACGAATGCCATTAAAAATACATTTAATACAATAATACATTAAAAAAATACATTTAATACAATAATATATTAAAAAATACATTTAATACAATAATATATTAAAAAATACATTAAATACAATAATACATTTAAAATATAGACAAAGAATCAGCATACCAGTTTTCTTATTATTTCTTTACAAGGTAAGTGGAATTTTTATACTTGAACAGAATGGCACATATTTGAATTTGTTGGAGGTAACATTTTGAATAATATTTGTTTCATTTTTACTCAAAGTAAAATTCAATTCTTTAAGTTTTTAATCTGACCTTCTGAAAAGGTAAGCGTAATTTTTATATACGAGCAAAAACACGTGGATTTGAAACCATTGGGGGGTAACATTCTGAAAACTATTTATTTGAATTTTGAAGTTCAATTATTATTATTATCAATAATTGAAGTAGAATGCTTAAGGTTCTTAATAATTGAATCATGAGTGGCAGACTGAAGTTGAGTGGCAGACTGTAATTTAATTTTAATTATAACATTTTAATTTACCTTTTAAATGTTTTTATCTAAATTTGTTGATTTTTTTAATTGAAGATGCATCGCTGTTAATGAGAAGTTCATATGATTTATTAGTGAAAAAGGATTGAAAATCAGTGAATGATAAAATTTTTCAAAATTACATTTGAGGGTATCTAATTATTGAAAATCGTTTCTATAACAATTTGTTACCATAGCAGTATCTAAATTTTCGAATATGTGAAATTCTACTTTCTTCAGTTTTTTCGTACCTTTTCTCAATTGCTAGGAGCTTATTCACAAGATAAGTTAAGCTTTCTAAAACAGCTAGAAAATTCCTAAAAAAAACATAAAGTTGGATCGGTTTGATTTAAAATTAACTTCTCTGGTTCTTTTTTTTTAAATTGCAGTTTCTTACTAGCAGTTAAATCATACTCAAGAAATGACGCTGCTATGTTTAAAGCACTAGTTGGTTAGGACTCGTGCTGATAGTTATTGTTGCTTAGATTTTAACGTATGGTTTGTTTACCGTAAAGAACCCATCTCTTGATGCTGAAGCTGTGCATTCAGTTTCATTTCACTGACCGTATGAAGAGCGAATGTTACGGCTTCTTAATATACCAAGTATTGGCACAGTAGATATTCTGCAAATGCTTAGTGAATCAAGAATTCACTAATTTCTATGGTAACTAGTATACCATCAGCATATCTGTTAGTCCATTCACCGTTTTGGTCATATTCAACGAGTTCTATAATCTTAACTAAGTTATTTGACTTAGCATGTGATTTTTATTAGAAATAAGATGATTATATTCATCAATTCCATTTGATGAATGCATACCTGGAGGTTTTTTGTAGCATTAGCTGTAGCCTTCTTAGCTACTGGAGTCTCGCATTTAGTTCAACAAAATAAATGAAATCTATTTTTCCCATTCCATTTCTGCAGGTTACTGCAGATATTTTGGTTTTCAATTATTTAAATAAAGAAGGACTATTTTGTATTGAATGATATCAATTCAAAATTTGTATTTCACATTGGCCAATTAAAATGGATTCATAGCTGATATTTTTTTCTCATTATAAAATATACCAGACATTTGTAGATTCGAGATTTAAATAGTTGGTTGTGTTTTTGTCGTTTCGTGATATCTTTTGTCAAATTGAGCCAATTTTTGTGAAACATGCGCTGTATAATAATAGCAAATGCAGGTGATATATGATATCAAATTTCGTGATACATTTGACTTAGATCCAACAGTCTCGTATTTATCCACTTTATCAGCTAGATATTAGACACTATGTTTTTTACTGGCAATGTAAGATCCAGTTTGCTTAAATTAATACCCGCCTCTGATTCACCTTTCTGGATATTTCAGGACACATTTCATCATTCAGAATAGAGATCGGATGACGCCATTTGAACTGATGTTTTTCTTATCTAAGCTTCCGCAGTATACCCGTGACAGGCTTTTGGTTGCCGCTGAAATAATAGCCCTTCGGTAGAATCGGGTTTCAAGCCTGGAACTCTTCTACCGAGACAGGTTACAACTGTCTTGGAAAAAGTACTTTAGTTACTTTATAGCATCTCTTGGGAAATCATATGAAATGTCAGAATGAATTTTATGTTTCATATATGTTCAATTTGGTAATGATGAGGTTTAAGGAGTACATTTGCACATTTGTGTTTTTATGAAGAAGATAGTTAAATGAAACATTTTCAACTAACTGAGCAGGTATAATAGTCTTTCTGTAATCCGGCTCTTCACCGTTTCGGACCTTCCAGTTTTTTCCGAAAGGTGAGTTAGGAGCAAGACAGGGAAAACAAGTCACTGCTAAGGATTTTGGTGTGCCCAGAACTTGGCGTGAATCAATAGGCTGTTGCTCAGAGTTAGCAATATTTTGTGATAGTTACTTTGTATTGCATATTTCTATGTATATTTTTTGTATATTTATGCAATAAATATGGGTTTTGCTATTAAAATGCTTTTTTTACACTGAGACTCTATTTTTTCAATTCCCTGATTTGAAATTTATAGGATTCCTGTGAAATTACAGTTGTCCAAATACTGACTCTTTCTTATTTTACATTAAAAAAATCCAACATATTCCATTTTGTGTTTCTTTAATATTCAGAAGCGTATGCTCAGCAAAATCCTTTCTTATCCTCTGGAGAAAATATGGCTTCAATTCTTTAAAATTCTATAAAATTCAAGGCAATGTAAAGCAAAAGGATATGAAAAGTATTCAAGCAAAATAAATACTTCTTGAGTATTTAACAAAATATATATAATTCATTCACTGACAGCATGAAAAGATCGATTTTTTACAGAAACTTGAACTTTATACATTGACAGCGACACATCTGAACTTCTTACACACATTTATTTAACTTTTTTCTTTTTCGCAAAGATGAAAACTTATCAACACTTTTCACCCATTTTCTAATATATTTCTTGAATTTTGAAATTTTATACACTTGTGTCTGTTTAAAAACCTTTTAACATTTTCTATTCAGTTATTTTAATATTTTTATAACTTAATTATCAGCTAGTCGATAATTTAATATAATTTTGTTTACTTATTTTTGAATCTCAGGAAGAACTGATTTTAAGATATCAAATGAATTATAAATTAGAGAATAGAAGATAGAAAATAATTAAGATAAAAATAGTACTTCACAGTATACTTATAGATAGGAATTTTTAAAAACTATCTTTATTATCTGTATTTATTGCAAACAGAAAAAAAAATTTGGCGATCCAACAAATAGCAACATACTAAAAAAATTCATTCAGCATTAAAAAGAAGTCTTCTTAAATGTTTCCTTACTAAAACAAAGTTACAGATATCATCTGCCTTTCCTAAGAGAAATCACTTAAACTGAAGAGAAGATTAAAAGCAACTTCAGATCTAGAGAAGCATTTAATGATTCTATCTTTTTGTTAAGTACTCTTTGGATTTCCTTTCTTCGCCCAACGTTAATTTTAGAAATTATAACTTTTTTAAAACTATTTTTCTAGTTCGATTATTTCATCTTCAAATGAACATATTTTTATCTCTAAGCATTTGATCAGTCGTTTAATCCAGCCAATTATGTTCTAGAAATATTATAAGAATTAATATTTTTGCAAAAATTATCTACAAATGTATTTTTTGTGTATTTAACTTTCATATTTGGCGTTTGTTTCTTGCTTTTATCTTAGTTAGATACAAATTTAAGAATAAACGATGAATTTTGGAATCTGATTTTTATACTTCACTTCGGTTTTCCTTCATTCATACATAACTTAGTCAATTTCGAATACATTTATCAAGATAGTTGATTACAATTCATTACCTTTGATTTGTTATAAATGAACTTAGATTAGCTTTTAGTTCTAGAATTCTTTATTGATTTAACTGATATTGTTCAGTTTTTTCTTTAAGAATTTCTAACCTTGAGTTTAGTTTCGACGCATATGTTTGTAGGTTGTTTTTTTTTTTCAAATTTATTTTGACGTTTTCGATTAGTGGTTATTATTATTATTACTATTACTATTTACAATGACTGAAAAATTTCTTTGGCTGATGATTTCTTATTTTAGTGCTAAATATTAGATGGTATAAGTTTAACTGCAACAAAACCTTTCTGCAGACGCCTTTATCTATCTTTTAGACGCTAATAATTAGTCATGATTGCAAAATATTTCAAGTCATATTATCATTTTTCCCACTTTAATCGGAGTCACCTTAACTTTATTATTTACAAAAAATATAAAGAATAAGTATTTATTTGTACATTCGATCATGAATATAACGAAAAATATAACGAATAATCGTCAAAAATTTTGACCTTGAGATTTTGATTATCTCTATGTATTCTTTTTTTTAATTATGTCTACCTTTCTGTTTCTGAGCACAATAGCTTAGCAACAGAACGAGCTAGACAATTCAAATTTGTCACATGGTCTCTAAATAGAACTACAGATAGGCATTAAATTTTGGATCTATTATATCGAGAGAATTAGGTATTTTTCGAAGTGCATATTTGATTTTTTTTTCACTTCTCTACAAAACTAAAAAATCGAAACTACTGCTGGTTGTTTTATGCTACAGCACGTAAGTTTCGCGCCTCATCGATTTCTTTCGTTCATATTGGCACTTGGGTATTTTATTTGGTTCAAATGCTTTGCCCTTGGTAGTTGTTATGTCAATGTTGGGAATGAAGTTTCAGATCTTTGTAAGAGTTTCCGTGTCTACAGAACAGCTGCATGCGCATTAAATAAACGATTCTTTCTTTCCTTTCATCTCAGAAGAAAACTCTTTTTTTTTTCAAATATTTGCTAACGTTTGGGCTGATAGCCCCAGACAAAGCGAATCTTTGTTTCTAAAAGGCTGGCTCAATCTGATCTTATTATTTGTTAAATGTATTATATTTTCTCATTTTGCTATTCTTATAAATGTGATTTTATTTAATAACTTCACTGAGTAAGCAGAATACATGCATCAGTTGATTTTTTGAATTGATGACAATTTTGATCTTTTAAATTTATGACAAAATACAGTCTTTGTCTTTAAAATTTGGTTTAAAAATTGCCTTACTTTTGTATCTGGATGGGACGTTTTCTTAGTCTTTTGATTTCATGATTCTAATCTTGTGTATTTTGTTTCTAAAATTATATTTTATTTATTCGTTCATTATGCAAACGTTGAAGATATTTTTAAACACTTTTATTTAATTTGACTTGGTACATGCTTATGGGTACAGAATTTTCAATCAGTTTTTTTTCTCATTTCCTTATATGCTATTGCTTTAAAACTTGAGCATTTTCAATGGCATTATAGTATGTTCATAATGTAATTGTCAGGTAATAAATTTATTTAATCAAATTCTGATTTTCTAAACATGGCGCCATCTGGTAATCAATTCAATCAAAATTTATTTCAAAATTCTGTAATATTTTTAATGTTGAATTATAAACTAAAAAAAACACATCTAAAATAAAAAAAATAATGAACTAATAAACTTGTGTTATAAAAACTAATTTTATTAAAAATGTTAATTCTTATTTACTTTGTCTGATTTTTTTCTACTGTAATTGAAACAGGAGAAGTGCAATGATTATTATATGATCACATAAAATGTTATATGGCCTTATATGTTTAATATGTATATCGAGTTTCGTTTCCAACAAATATGAGAACAGAATTCTTAGGACTTCATGAGGAAGAATAAAAGGTCAGAGAAGGTTTTCGCAATTCTCCAAGGGCTTTACTTCTATTAGCATCTCAGCATTGTGTGGGAAATAATAATTTCCTTTGAGAAAATGGGTTGTCTGAGCTTCGGACCTTTAGAGGTTTCATGAATGCACAAGACATCTTGGTCAGAAAGAATAGTAAAATCTTGCAAGGTTATACAGAAACTGATGGCACGTGTATAATATAGCACTTTAGACAGAAAAAGGTGTTGGACTATTGGAAATAACTATATTTTATAAGGGAGCCTTTATGTATTAATTGCCTATAACAAACTTTTCTTATCGCTTGCAACCCTTAAAAGATAGTTTTATGAGATACTTAATGAAGGCAGAATTCATAGAAATTCTATATTTATATAGACACGGATCTATTTCAGTTCTCTAATTAAATCTATGCAACAATGCTCAGATTTATGCTATTACAACAGACGTGAACTCGAAATTATACCATTTCATATATTTTCCATTTTAAAGTATAATAAACAAATCAAAATTTAGAAATAAAAATGATATTAGAAATAAACACTAAACTTATCCCTTTTTTTTATCAAAAATAAAACAGCGTCAGAAACTCATAAAATAGCTGTTGGTTCAAACAGCAACCTAGGAATAGAAATCAAAACCTGAACAGTCGATAATCTGGTGATAATAGAATAGATAAAAGGAAAATAAGTAATCTGGTGCCAAGTATTTGGTTTTAGAAAATTAATTCAGCAACAGGCGCGATTTTTAGAAAATCAGAATTATAGCTTCTTATTCATTTGACTACCAATATTGGTTTTTATGATGAAGTATGTAACTAAATTTAAAGCAATTTTCAATTTATATTTTTGAACATCTGTTTAGTTAAATTTAATGAAATATATGTATAATTTCTTTTTTCTGTGTGTTTTATAAGTTTAAGTTAAATCAAATAGTTCAAATGCCAGGAAATTGAAACTCATTAATAATATAAAGGATGATTATAAGAAAACGCGAATATATATGACCCCATATTGAGCATGGGATCAAGATTAAAATTTTGAATGTAGATATTATTTGGTATGCCTTCAAGAATTATGAGAGAAATAATAGTCTAGTTCTTGCAGTTACGATTATAGAGAAAATATTTGAAACTTTCAAATGGCAACATGAACAGTTTTTCACTGAAGCATGATCCTCATAGTATAAAACTAAGAAGGGAGTTGGGATAGTACTTTTAGTATTAAAAAAAACACTATTCTAGGCTGAAGCAAAGTTCTAGACAAATGATAAAAATGTTAGGCAGAAACAAAAAAAGTGAAAACAGTAACCGTAACATTCACCAGTACAAGAATTGCTCTTCCATTGACCTCACAGTCTACACCTCGTCTTCTGCTCTGAACTTAGCGTGCTTCTTACTCTTTCTCGAAACCAGATAGAGGTACAAAGATATGCAAATCTGCAACTCTGACTCGGAGTCAAAGGACAAGCAAATTGACTTTCTATTGACGAAATTTGTTCGAAAGTATGTCTTCCCGCTGGTGTGATGTGTAAGTTTGGATGGAGGGTTCCAGCTCAGATGTCATTCCCGTCATCTGATTGCTGTTCAAAATTACGAAATCCGTCCCAATATAGCCCTAGTGTTGTTTTAAAACTGCACGTTAATATAATTAAACTAAACTAAACTTTTCCAAAATTCGAAAGAATCCTACATATACGGTATAAAGGCCAAAAATCCGATTTCATATCTGTTTTTGAATCGTTGGGACCTTCCCAGAGCGGCTTACAGACAGAAAAACCCATCTCCAAGAATATTTTCGTGCACATTCATCTAACTGTGGAGACAGAATTTTTCGGTAAATCTCTTGGTATATTTAATTAAAAGGAAGCTAAAACTTTTATTCAGAGCTTCATTATAACAATAGACAGTTACATTGCTTATAAAATATCGATGCATTTCACTCTTTCTCTGAAGTTGTTATGGTCGCGAAAGATTTTCCCAGAATTTCCCTTTCACTTAAATATCATTAGTCTTAAAGTTGCGTTTAATGCATCGATAATCAAGTTAAGGAAAAATATAAGATTTTCTTAATCCTTTTCAATCGATTCCCATTTGCAGCCTTTCATCCAATTCTAAGATTTTAAGCTTATTTTCTCTCTCACAGTTTTAATGTGTTGCTTCGCAGTTTTAATGTGTTGCTATTTGCTTCGCAAAATATGGGTTAAAACCATTTAGAGGCCATAATTTGAAAAATAATATTAGAGCAAATATTTCTATATTCGTCTTTTAATATATTTTATGGTACTAATAAAATTGATGTCAGAAAATAATTAATATGAGTGAGGTGGAATGTCTAAGCATCCAACAATTTTTATGTTGGCATTTCAAGCCGATCAAATTCGGCATTTTCTGCTAGCGATGCACATTTTTTTAAAACAGAAATCCATCGTTTTATGTCACATTTGAATCTAATTAAATAGCTATCAACACATACCATTTTCTACATTAGTTTCAAAATCTCTCTACAATTATTTTTGTTATAATTTGTCGTTAGGGGGCACACATTTCGAATTTGCTGGTATAATTGTTATTACATGCCATTTCATTGACATGACTGAAAAATCAATTTAACAAATATTATCATGGTGACTTGTCTCTGGGTAGAAATAGATTTGAAATAATTTTGATTCAATTATACAAACACACCTAATTTGTTTTGTATTGTGGCATTGAATGCCACTTTAATTCAGACTTTTAATAATTCTCACTTTTTTATTAAACAAAAGCAGTAAAAATATTAAAATCAAAATAATAATAACTATTTTCTTTTTATAAGGTAGTTTTTAATCTTTTATTAATAGCAATAACAAAACACTTGATAACAAGAAGTGATTGATGGAATTTTGTTTTGTGGTCAGGTGAAAAATTACAGCATATCAGTTGATCTCTAACAAACTAAATGTCAAAAGATTTCAGTTCGTTTTAAGGTAAAATCATTAACACATTTTTCAAAAAGGTTAGAAATCACATGTTGAAATTGATTTGCTTATACATGTTTTTCATCATATCAGGAATATCTCACAGTCAGTTTTATTGAAAGATATGATGAAATATCTATTTTATTGATATTTTAGAATTAAAAAATATCTGAAGTAAATCATGTTCATACTTGCCATTAGAATATTTTGGTTTCGGACTCTGATTCTTTTTATTTCTTCATTACTTGCAATATAACGTTAAACAATTCTAAAACATTTTAAATGTTACTACCTAATTTATGACAAAAAGATATTTAAATTGCTTTAATTGTAAATGACAGTTAAAAAATTATTTTGAAATAAAACTCAGAGCAAGTGGATACTGAAATCTTTATTAAAGTAGCAATTTTAATAAACATTTGCAAGAACAAATAACAAATAATAAATGCCATAAACTGCAAGAAAATTATCATATAATTATAAAAATATTTTCCCAAGAATTTCCCAATGTACTAAAATGATATGTAAAATTTCTAAGATTTTTAATGTAGAAAACAAACATTAATTATAGATCCAGCTTTAGAAAATTTAATAATAAAATATTTTAAACTCCATAATTTTTATTATCATTAATATAACAGTTGAGGTCTTGAAATTAAAATTTAAGTACTTTATTGCTTAAAACTTTTCAATTATAAGTCTTTAAATGAAATTTTGCGAAATATGTATTTTGTTTAGAAAAAAAATGAACCTTGATAATTTTCTCATTAATTTAAAAAGTGTGGATTGTGTATTAATTAGTATGCTTAAATTTACGACTGTTTAAGGGCTATTTTTTTAGTCATTGATTGCTCTGTTTTCGGTTTTTTCCTCCCAAATTTATTCCATACGTAACGAATTAATATTCCTTAAGTAATTATTTGCAAATCAGCATCCTAAAGTATTTTTATACGAAAACATATTTTACATATCTTAACATTTTTTAGGGATAATGAACAAATTCCTTATTTTAATGAAGATATTCAGAATATGAAAGAAGGTAAAGACTATAAATCATCTAATTTAGAAATTAAAATTTTAAAAGCATTTGCCGATATTAAGTATTTTTACCTTTTATTATTTTTATTGTTAAATGTAAGAAAGACTAGTACTTTTTAGATTGCTTTTTCATAAATAACTTAATGAATTATTTTTTAATAATTTTAAAAATTACAATTTATATCTTTTTAGAGAGTATTCAGCTTTCATTTCAGCTAGAGGCTAAATAATTATATTTAATTATACACTTTCATCCATAAAATATCCTGTTTGTTAATTCCTGTTGGTTACGCTTAAATTTTGAAGTGGTAATAAATGAAAGAAATCTCATTAGAAATAAATAATAATTGCGGTCTTGTTTTCAATTTTGTTTTATCAAAAGAATGGAGCAGTTTCGAATGAATCAACATTTTAAACTTCTTTCCAAGCTTATTAGTCGATTTTAGAGTCAATATTTACTTCTCTTCGGGTAAATGATTTTAATGAATGTATAAATTTATAAGAAAATATCAGAAATAATTACATTATATTTTGTGGACATTAAACCTATTATCTTGAAAATAAATCATTAACAGACTAAAACAAATCATTAAAGAGGGGATTTCGAAAAGCAAATCACGAACATAATGCATTTCCATTAAAATCCTGAGATAGTCGTTAAATTGTCAAGTAAACATGAAACAATACTTGTACCACCAAAACAGAAAAAAGAAATGCGATAGTCATTAATTTTGAGGCTCCATCATTGCATTCTATACAATACAATAGTCATGAACATGATGCGTCAGGGTATTGACTTCCTTTTCTGCAAGAAATATCTTTGGAATTCCCAAAAGTAACGCATACAGTCTGCCTACTCACAAATTATTGTATTTGCTGACGCATTTCTAAGGCATCAATTTCGGTTATTATCTTGATGATTTCATATCTCAATTTACTTTTATCATATTTACAGTGCATCTTAGACGCAGTTGCATTAAAAGGTTGAAGCAATCATTCTGTAGTAATGTAAGATGGCGTATACGAATCACAGAGTTTCATTTTCGTATGACGCAAACCAAACGCTCATTAAAATTAAAAAAAAATTAGGATACCAGTTTCAATTTACTATTTTCCTAATCTGTTTCTTAGATTAAATTTCCCCATGATGCTCGAAATTTTTTTGATACTTTAGAACATTTCTTTTTATTATGAGAGATAGTCTTTTTTCCCCCTTAAACAAGTAAAGAATTCGTTGTAAATAATTTTCGAGCTAACTACTGTAATGAATGTAATTCCAACATACACAATACTCTACTGATGAATATTATTGACCTCCTGCAAAAACGAAAATAGCCTTTTTTTGAGCAAAAGCATTGCTTAACTATTTTCTAATAGTTGACCTGCTAGAAGAAATAATGATTGTTTGGTTTTTATACAGAGATAACTAAATTTTATAGTTGAAATTTTACCTCCTTTGCCATCATATGCATTTCATTTTTATTTACTTTTATTTAAACTGACATGTTTTTCGTTCATAGTTAATTTTTCTCTTTCTTCTTGATGTGCTAGAGTTTCAAGTTTTGCATTCGTGCAAACACACAATTACTATCTATTGTTTTAATATTTAAAAAATTTAACTTTTAGTTAATCCATTCTTTAAAGTAAATTTCCCTTCCAAAAGAATAACGATACATCGTAAAACATTTAAAAAATTGAAACTGAAATTAGAAAGACTGAAAATTCAAACTATCAAAATAAAATTATTCAGCTTCCAATTATACCAATAAAATCGTTTTTTTTTTCAAAACAAAGTAGTTTCATAGAATTAAAACAAACGTTTGTCCAAGCCTATGTCTTCATTTTTCACAATATTCTTAAGAATCAAATTAGATAAAAAAATAAATGTGCATTTTTTTATAAACTTTAAATTAAATAGTTGTTTAAAATGTTTAGCAGGCATTTCCTAATGAATGCAGAAAATTCAAGATTTTTTCCTGAAATGAGTTGTAAAAAGGTATTACATTCCATTGTTTTGGCAATCATTAATTAAAAGTCATTTGAAACAATTGTGCTTCAAATTTTATTCTGTAATACACAAGAATTTTATTTTTGAAACTCCAAATAAAAACTAGACGTGGGTGTAAAAACATCCAAAAAGAAAAATTCGAAAGGAATTATTTTTCAATTACAATCGCATTAAATCTTTTATTAAGATTAACTATTGTTTGTCTAAAACAAATCAGCAAACTATCCGTAATTTTGAAATATTAGAATAAGCCTTTCAAAGAAATTAATTGGTTTGAGGAGGTTAATTGAAATACTTCAAAATTTATTTCATGATAGGATTGAGCTTTTTATTCAGTTGTTAATTTAACAGTTCAATAACGATGATCACATTTGAAAAGACACACACACACACACATGTAAATGTAATAAATTGTTTTTGTATAATAACAAACATGCTATCGTTAAATGAATTATAAAATATTTATATTTTTTCACTTTCCTATATTTTCGTAAAGTCTTCATTTAAACCAATAAAGCAATTTATATACTCCGTTGATAAATTAGTTTTTTTTTTTCATGATTTTGGCATTGCCTGATTAAATATTCTAAACTGGAAGCAATTATGCTTATGAAATCAACTGTAATCAACGCAATTTGAGTTATAAGTATTTTCGTAAAACATTTTAGAAAAATTCAGAAGCAAAATTTTTTCACACTCCATTAATACTTTATAAGTAGTTTGTAGGAGATGGGGGGAGTGTGTTCTTTTTAAATAAGATTAAATAATAGAAAAATTAAAAAGATAAGGATAAAAGATATTTCAATTATGAAACAAAAAATAAATATCATAATCGGTGACTAGCAAGTTTAAACGTTTAATGGCCAAAAGCATAAATGTTCCAAAATCTTAAAAATAAATAAGTAAATAAATAAATAAAAGACTCATATTAGTTTCTGGAACATTAGCAGGAGCAAAATTTTTACTGCTTAGAAGACTATTTTTTATGTTTTTCTGCAAGAACTGCTTAGAAGACTATTTTTTATGTTTTACTGCAAGAACTGCTTAGAAGACTAACAAGAGCTTTTCACCTTTCACATTTTAGAAATCGCCCCTCATTTGATACCAGAAGGTAAAAAATTCAATTTTTTGTCACTTTTATCATTTACTATTTCTTGATAAAACAGTAATTTACAACCCTGAAAAATAGCTAAACACATGAAATGACGCTTAAGGGTTATTAGTGATTTGAATTTTTAATATTCAAATCTGAGGGTGGGGGGAGAGACAAACATCTATAAGGAATGTAGTTAATTATTAAGGAAACTTGTTCCAACTTGCTGAAAGAATGAGATATACTGTCCTAAGCACCCTGAGATTACACGGTATTCAAAGAGGAATTATTTACATGGTTTGCCAATACCAATTCTTAATTATAATAAACTAATCTACGTTTGTACAGCGTCCTTAAAAGACCCTGAATAGTTTTCAAATATTATTAATCCAGCGCTTCATTGTCATTCAGGTTTATCTAATTTTTTATTTCTATATCCTAAACCTGTTTGCTAATTATAACAGCACGTGTAAAATTTATCTTGACTTAACTTTATTAATTGAACACGATATTTCACATAACAATGCTTTAAGCTAAACTGCGACTAAGAGATTAGCTTGTAGAAGAATAAACTTCAAGTTAATGAGATTTCTTTCGCTGTTAACACAAAGTATCACGATACTGTCTTCCTCTCATTAAGAGACTAATCAGTCTATTCAAAGTTTTAAAATAGCTTTCTTTAGAGACTTTAATTGGGAGAGAATGTGTTGCTTTTGTGTGAAAAAGCTTTCGCGAATCTTCAATCTTTCTTCCTAAGAAATAATTGTTTTCATCATAATATTTTAAAATGCGCTTGAAGGTAATTCATTTCAGTTTTTTATTTTCCAGATTTATGACATGTTATTGTTTAATTATATGATTTGGTTTTGTTTTTGACTTTTTTGGATGTAATAGCTATACTTGGCAAAACCATGCCATTTTCATGATAAATATTTTATATAAATTATAGTCATTTCACCTTTAAATAAAAAGAGTTTTACTTTTCTTTTAATACTTTTTTGTCAATGAAGCTTGATTAACCCTTTCTAGTGCCATGGGAAGCTTCTATGCGAGGTGCGAAGCGAGTATGCGTCCCACCAAATCCACCAATCTTTGTATGAAATTATGCAGGTTGGCATAAAATCTGACAAATTTTTCGATAAGGCAGAAATTTAGATGCTTCAGGTCCTTATCTGAAACAAAATGGTGCGTCTTGATTTGTAACTTAATTATTAATTAACCAAATTAATTAATTAATCAAAAGAAATTTATCTAATAAGCTAGATGAGTCATTTTTAGTAAGCCATTCATGATACTAAAAATATTTTAATATACTATGATTAGAAAAAAAATGGCCTTTTAAAGAATTAAGTTAAAAATGTAGAAAAATTTAAAAATCTTTCTTTACATAACTAGTCTTTTAAGAAGCCTTCTTTTCATAAGCAGAAATTTTAAATATAAACAACACGTAAACATCTGGTGGAAAAAATATATTGAATGCATATTTATATCATCATAACTTATGTATTGAGAAAATGTTAAAAGTGTGAATGAAGTATATTCATTCTCACCACAAACCAATTCATTGAATTGATTTGTTAGATTAAGGTCTCGTTCTGAAACTAAGTTAGCTATTTTGTAACGCAATCGTAATTTTGTACCGTGGTCAGTTTGATAAGAAAGCGTGACTTCTGCAACTTCCATATTAGCGGAGAACATTTCACCCCATCGGCTTGGATATGCTTTATGCCCTTCTCCCAAGGTCTTTATGCTCCTTTCATCCGGCGCCTTTTGGCCTCTTTCCCCTCAATTGTGGTTATCTGGGGCTCTTTGATGTCTCTTCATTTTACCGACAGTTAGCGAAAAGCTCCCGACCGATGTCCACAGCCGAGGGTAGTCCTACAATGTGTCAGATGTCAGATTTAGGATTATATCCGTAAAGAGAAATGTTCACGGGAACGGAGACCCCCGTGCTTGAAATATAACTGGCCAAATTACTATTACCAGATCAACAAGACGTAAGTCTTTGTGGGATTTATTTATAGTTATTCAGTCTTGCTTTTTCTGATATAAATTTATCTTGAATCATTAATGCATGAGAACAACATTAAAATCAATGAGTTGATGAATGCTTTTAAGAAATCTTTTTACTCATCGAAATATTACAATTATCGAAACCTCTAATTTTTAATTTGAACTTCACTAATATGATTTTAATTAACCTAAAAGCATAAAACCTGCATAAAGGACTAAACAGCAAACCTTTCCAAAGTTGTACGATTTGTAATAAACTGATTTCGGGGGGGGGAGAGAAATCGCACATTACTTCAGCAAGATTATGAGAGTGATTTAGGGTAGATTTTCTTCTATAAAAAAACACACTATATTACTCTCTCCTGTTATCTGAACTATTCAGACATCTTTCCTTAAGTGGAATCGGGGATTTTATTCTAACTAAGCGGCTTATAATCAGTTTAATTGGATAAACTGATTATAAGTTTATAAGTCCAATTAAACTGATTATAATCATTTTAATTGGATAAACTGATTATAAGTTTCACAAATTCCATGCGTTTCATTGTTCATGATCTACTTTAATACCTTTAAAAATGAATTCAGTGAAACGAAGTGTCACAATCTTAATTAATGAATTGATTGAAAACTCTTAATTAATCCTTTGGAAGATTATTTTAAAGCCATAGCTGGATTAAAATGAATGATAAACAGATGCCGGACGAACTGTGATTTAGGATGAAACAGATCAATATTATAAATCTATCCGTGTTAATTATTTTAATTAATAATCAATCTTTTTTCATTTAGAGCATTGCTAATGATTAAGAGAAATGATTTAAAAAGAAAAAAACTTTGTCATAGCATTATGCCTCCATTAAACAGAGCATAATTTTAAACATAAATAAATGAAATATTTGTTTTATTTTTAACAAAATATTTAAGAATTTTTTTTTTTCTTATAAGATGTATGCAAAGTGAGAGAGTATTTGAATCGCCAAAAATTATTCTCTCGAGATTTTGATGAATCATCTTTGAACTCTGAAAGCACATCTTGAATTATATATCAGGATTATGATCAGGATAGCTCAAAAATTCAATTTACTATAAACATGAAATTTGGCACTTGGCCATAGAAAGTTTAACCTTTTCACAGGAGAAATGATTTCTGTTCAATTCCTTGATACTCTGGGAGATTATTTTAAAAACATACATAAATTAAAATAATTGAGAACTGCTGTCGACAAACTGTGATTTCGGATGAAAAGATCAATATTATAAAACGCTCCGTGTTAATTATTTTATTCAATAATATATCGTTTTGATTTAGCATATTACTAATATTTAAGAGAAATGAAGCAAGAAAAAAACTTTGTCATAGCATTATACATCCATTAAAATTTTAAACATAAATAAACGGAATATTGGTTTTATTTTTAACAAAAGATTTAAGAAATGTTTTTCTCGCCTTTTTTATTCATTTAAGAGATGTACAAAGTGAGAGAGCATTTGACTTGTCAAAAATTATGTTCTTGGGATCTTGATGAATGACCTTTGAGCTGTAAAAGCACATTTTGAATTATGTATATGATCAGGACAGTTCGAAAATTCAATTTATTATAAAAATGAAATTTGGCACAAAGGTATAGAATGTTTAACCTGTTAACAGGGGAAATGATTTCTGCTAAACTCGTTTCACTAATAAGTATTTAGTCTGCTCGTTTAACAGGTTAATCATAATGTTAAGAATCTTTGAGACCCAGGAATGAATTTTTTTAATTCTAACTTCTGACTGCTTTTTATGTGATATTCATAAGTATTAAAAGGTCAAAAGTTGGAAGTACATTGCTACAAAAGCTTGAATTCTGAAATAATTTGCTTTTGCTTGTTGCCACAATTTTCGGGCGTGAGAGGGGTAGTAACAGTAAGTAACAATATGATTTGCCCCGCACTCAAACCTTTGAAGCAATATTACACAGAGAAATCCGCAGAACGAGAAATTGAGTTTTGTCTGAGAAAGAGCAAAAATAGATTGTTTTGTTGAAAAAAGATTGAAATAGCGCTAAAATAAACAAAAACAAAATTGTTGGCTCTATCGCCTTTCCGCGCTAAGAAAATAGGTTTTCTGAAAGAAACGAAATATATAGAATAAAAATATTTCTATCCAATAGGAAAATGAAATAAACTTAATTTTAACTCAGTGCAGCTTTGAATAGTGTTAAAAAAGCATTTTCTTGAAATTGGGAAAAGAAGAAAGGCATCTGAAGAAATCAGTATTACTTAATTTATATGTAATGGTTTTAATTTCGACTTCAGAGGGCAAAGTACTGATTTTTTTATAACTTTCTTGCTTGATATAAATATTCTGCTTGAATACGACGTGAATAAATGTAATTTAGTTTTACATCTTTTGTATAAAAAAATAAACATGCGACGGACAGGAAACGATATAAAAAAACTCAGAAGCAATGTAATTATTTTTTACTTTTTATTTACTTTTTCCGTATATTTTATTAGAATGAAGCGCTTAAATAGATGTCGTTTTTTTCTAATGTTACTGAATGAAAAAAAACAACACAGACATGATAACAACAGGAAGCGATATAAAAAAATCAGGGAGCAATACACTGATTTTTTTCCGCGATCAGCTTACATGTGCTGAATATTCTGATAGTTAAATCTTAAATAATTGTCATTTTATTCTGAAATTACTTGAAAAAAAAACTACAAAAACAAATTGGAGGCAGACAGGAAAGAAATAAGAACCAAGGGTGCAATTTAATTTTAAACTTGTTTATTCACGATATTTTGTTAGCATAAACTCTGTTTATCCCTTTGTTAGGTGCAGATATAACATCTAATACTTGGTGCTGTGGTCCCTTATATCACGTCTGCTTAAATTCAATATCATAACAATTAATTTTTATATTAAAATACCTAGAATTCAGAAAAGTACTGTTTCTCTCGTTTATCTGTTATATGTTGTTTCATGTCAATCCGGATTTGTTCGTTATTATGCTAACGATAATGTATTTCGTTTATATGACACAAACGCTGTAAATTTATGAATAAATCAAAACTGAGGAATTAATAGAAGATAGATGATTTGGTACCTAACTGAAACGATGATGCAACTGTACGTGAGGAAGTTATTATACTTTCCATTATAAAAGCATTGGACTCCACTGAAAAACTTCATACTTATCTATTATGCTTTTACTTATTATACTTATATCCAATCTCTAATGAAAAAAAAACAGACAATTTTATTCTATTCATAATGCTGCATTTAAATCTCACAGGCAATTAACAAGTCAGACGATAATTGAAATTTTCTTTTATTTGAATACCTACCTGGATGCTTATAAATCGTATAAAATAAGGAAAATTTAAAGGTATGATTTGTCTCGCATTTATGATGAACGTTTAATATTAAAGCTTAATTATTATTATTTTAATGATTGTTTTCAATACTCTGTGGTTACATACTAGAAGTATCTTTGAAGTTATTATTTTTAATTGAATTGATTATTTATATTAACTTAGCTATAATCGAAGTTATTTTTTTTTAATTTAGATTACGCATTCGTTTTTTCATTTAATTCACCAATTTACACTAGTCTTCAGGAAAACGTATCAATGATGCTTTATATTTATTTTTGTGAATTGTATTTTATTTCTCAAATGTTGAAAAGGCATTCTCCAGGTATCTTGCATTCTCTCGCAAAGTGTTTGCTGTTTTTTAATCAATCATAGGTGAAATAAATAAATAAAGTAAAAAATAAATTAATAAATAATAAATAAATGAATATAAAAAATGAAATCATATAATATAATATAATAAATAAAATAAATAATAAAATAAATAAATGTAAATAAAAATAATAAATTAATAAATAATAAATAAATAAATATAAGAAATAAAATCATATAATATAACAAATAAATAAATATAAAAATAAAATCAATAAATTGAAGATATATGAAAATAGTTAAAAGGACATAAGGCATTAAAAAGTTATCTCAAGAATGAGTGTATGATAAATATTTTGGGATAAAAGAAAACAATTATTTCGGCCTCATTTTATTCTATATCTCAAGATACTTTTAAATATTACAGAATTGTTCCCAAGTATTATGAATAATTCGAAAATATATTTCGCAGTATTTATTAAGTTTCCTGTTTTCGAGTTTCCTAGGTTATCTAAATTTAATAAGCCAATGATTATCTTTCATCAAATTGTAAAAGAAATATTTTTATATTGTTTATAAACGCAAACTATTTGGTCTTTCTTATTATTTTTCACTTTGATTTTCTCGTATACAACGAGAGTATTGCAATCATGATATTTGGATGAAATGAAATTTGGTATATGGCCTTTACACTAAATGTGTAGATTCTTATCAAATTCTGAAAGAAATCCGTACTTGGGAAGCCTGTCTGTCCAGATGTCTGAATAAAAATGAACATTATGACTCGAAAATGTAAAAAGGTATATAGATAAAATTTTGTACCAGGTTGGTACCATTGTAGATGCTTGTAAATTTTGGAACCAAATCTATCACTGGTTTGGTTATATGTCTTTCTGAACTTGCATATAAACGCGATCATTCTAAAACATAAAAAGGAAGATAAATGAAAATTTTGGTTTCAGTCATTTGGTGAAAATGTGACCAAAATAAATATTCGGTTTTCTAGAACTTATGTATTAACCACAAAGCAGCGATTAATCGCCAAAAAATTGCCAAAGTTCTTTTGGTAATACTCTTCCATAAATATTTTTCGCCAATGGCATGTGGTTAATATTACACAAGTACAGCTTTTTTATACTATACTCCCCTATTCTCGTTTGCAGAATTCTGAAATAAATATCTAAACACTAGTTGTGTTCATGGCCTTGTCCTATTTGCACAGTTTATTCTGGATTGGGGATAAGAATAATCCCTTTATTTTATAGTATGCGAGAAAGTTTGGTGGAACCAGAGCCGCTGATTAAGATTGATTGCTATTTAAGGCCCAGAAATTAAGTTTCAGTTAAATAAGAAAAAAAATTACGTACCAAGTTTTTCTAGAAGAAAAAATTGCCCTCCTATTTTCTAGTATCAAAAGAACGTCTTTTTCAGAAAAAAAAAGTTTTTTTTCCCTTCCAGTTTCAGTTTTCGAGTTTTTTTTACGAGGGTAAAAACATTCGAATAACTCATTAAGTTTATTCGTCATGCGGAAAATTCAATCATTTACTTTTAATACTTATACGGCTGAGAAAATTCTTTTATCAGCAGAATTTTATCAAAAAAATCTTGAATTTAGATCCATCTAATAGTTTTACTTTTAATTAATGAAAAAAAGAACTTAAAAAACGTCAATGAATTTTATTAGATTTCGAAGCATTTCTACGTATTTTTTTTCTCTTCCTTTCAATAAAACCGACGTTGCTTTTTTAGTAGAAAACCAGAAATAAGGAAAGATAAGCTTTAAACTAAATGAATTAATTTTTTTATTTGCAATTTGAATTATGATGGAGAAAATAAAATATGATTTTGATAAATATATGTCGAAATATTGACAGGAAAGCTGTTTCGTTGTAAAATAAAATAAGAAATTTAAATTTAAAAAAAATTCTTTAAAGGAATTATTATTTTGGAAACAATCGAAAAAAAAGAAACCGAACCAAGATAAATTTGAAAAAAATATTGTTCGTCATGTTGTCACAATTGTAATTCTTAATTTCGTAAATGTGAGATTGTTTCTAAAAGTTTCGAGATAGTAGCTTAGTTTATATTAAAAAAGTTTTACTAAAAGAAAATACTCAAAGTTTAATACAGTGAATTTATTCTAAGGTTTCAGCATAATAACCTATGTCAAGACCATGAAATAAATCATTTAAATTGTATCAAAAAAATTCTGGCAAAATATTGAACTTTAAAAACTTAAGAGTGTAAAGAAAATGAGCTTGAATAACTATGTAAAAACAGTTCTGTAAAAACACAGAAATTATTTCTAGAAGTTTCTAGATTTTAGATTAATTCTTTAGAGGTAGGTTACATTAAAATGAATTACTTGAACATTAACACTGTAAAATTTACTAGAAGTCTTTGGTTAAATACTTCAATATGCACTTTTTCCCTCAACAAAATCTATGTTCTGTTTAAATTCTTTCACTTCAATTTTTCTTAACGGCACATTATGAAATAGGCTTTCAACAGTTTTTCAAACTAATAGGCAAGCTTATTTTTAACTATAATATTTAGCAACAAATATGTAAATTGAGCTAAAATAAAGAATGGTGAAGTAATATTTAAAATAAATTTTCAGGAGAAAAATGTATTCTTTAATGTGACTAAATATTTCTTTGGCATATTGGAAGAAAGTTTATTTTTTTTCTTATTTCAGATGAGAAATGCTTTATTTTCTCTAGTTTTAAAAAAACTTTATTTTTAACTCTTTATTTCTTGTATAATTATCTCATTCTTAAGAAAAACTACGTACTTTACAGAATTCTTTTATTTTATGTTTAAATTGATTCCGTTCTTTTTTGGTTTTGGTAAGCACATAAAACGGCAGAAAATGAATAATCGATTTTAAAATCTATTTCTTTAGGTCTTGACTACATTCGGGTGAAAAATTTCATTAAATACATTATTTTTTTAATTTTTGCATAAAATGTATTAGAAAAAATACCTATGAAATAAAATTATATCAGTTAAAATTGTTTTAAAAATAAGGGGAAATGTAGTTTTCATTGTTAAAAAGTAGCATAAATTCAAAAGCCTTCTACTTTAGAAGTTTAATAACTGATTTATTCAAGCATTTGGAGATAACGTTCGAAACATAATAAATGGGTTCTGAACTAAGAAATAAGCTGTATTTCTATCCACTCTTAAAAAGCCTGGTGCTAGATAATACTAACACGAAATTAATAAATAACATGAATAAATATGATAATAACATGAAATTAATAAATGACATGAATAAATATGATAATAACATGAAATTAATAAATGACAGGAATAAATATGATAATAACATGAAATTAATAAATAACATGAATAAATATGATAATAACATGAAATTAATAAATGACATGTAAAAATATGATAATAGCATGAAATTAATAAATGACATGAATAAATATGATAATAACATGAAATTAATAAATGACATGAATAAATATGATAATAACATGAAATTAATAAATAACATGAATAAATATGATAATAACATGAAATTAATAAATAACATGAATAAATATGATAATAACATGAAATTAATAAATAACATGAATAAATATGATAATAACATGAAATTAATAAATAATATGAATAAATATGATAATAACATGAAATTAATAAATAACATGAAATTAATAAATAACATGAAATTAATAAATAACATGAAATGACATGATAAATATAATTAATTAATACGAAAGTTACATGAAATGACATGATAAATAATATGAAATTTTCCATTTTCTTTCTCACTATGAAGTCTCAAAACAACTTTTAAATCTTTTTGAATAAAAAAATAACTTATGTATCTCAGAAATTGCAGATATATTTGAGAAAATTATTATCAAATATGAACAAAAGACATGTATTAGATATTAATTTATAAGACTTTCAAAAGCAAATTATACCAAAATTTAGAAATTCTTATTTTCAATATAATTATTTCGTTTCCCAGCGTTATTTACTTCAAAAATGTATACTTCGTTTTTAACGACAACAAATACTTTTGAAGCAAAAATCTCATATCAATTAATTATAAAAGTTATCTTAAAATTAGGAATCCTACGAAATCAATAATAAGAACCTTTTTCTAATAAAGTTTGCCTTAAACTTTCACATTCCTTAAACAATGAACCCAAAAGAATTTTTTACTTAAGTAACTCATATCAGTAAATAATTTACGATGAAATATCTGTATTCCAGAAAATCCATAAAAAGAAATATGTTTAATACTTGCTCTGGAGTTCTGATTTGTAACACCTTCAAAGAAGAGCTTAGCGAAGAGTTATTTTAATAAATGAAGGAAATAAATTTTTGTATGTATACATATTTTTAAAAAGAGACTTG
>JAPMOR010049532.1:15157-33527 GCA_026543865.1 Argiope aurantia | reverse complement strand
ATATATATATATATATATATATATTTACAAAATTGTTAAAATAAAAAATATTAAACATTAAATTATTAATATTAGTTATTAACATACATATTGAACATGTTAATAAAGAATATTAAAAAAAACACAATAGAAATATATTAACATATTTAATGAACTTGTTAATAAAGAATGTTAACAAAAACATAATAAAAATATATTAACATATTTATTGAACTTGTTAATAAAGAATGTTAACAAAAAAACTTATGAACATGTTTAAAACATGCTAAAATGTGAAAATAAACTGGCCAATTATATAGAAGGGCCTCATAAAATGCACAGACCTGGGGTCGCAAAATACCGAAAACAACCACTACTCAAACATGAGAGTATTATCTTGCTAAATATTTTTCTTTATAAACTAAATTAAATTATTCTTTACGATACTTCTTTAAAAAAAAATTTTTTTTTTCCTTAAAATAAATAAGATTTTCTCTCAGATGATCTTTTAAGAATTGATTGAACTATAATATTTTCCTGAATCTATGTATTTTATAATCTTACAATAATGTTTCTCTTTTATAAAGTACACAAATATTTGTATTTCTTCATCTCTCCTGCAACCTGGTCCTATTTCTACGCATTACGTTTCTTCATCCTTTTCATCTAAATCCATTTCTTCTCAATCCCCTTTGATGCTTGATTCCGAGCGTGTTTTCGTGCACACGGACCCTCTCTGACCAATCGAAGAACAAAGTTGGGAAACAGTTCTCTAATCCGAGATTCCTTTTGCGTCCCTTTGTCAACAGAAAGCAAAGATTTCGCGCAGAGAAGTAATTACTCCACCTGTTATGGAGGGCGGTCTCGAATAGGGGCCTTCCATTAGTGCAGGCTTTTGTCCTTCAACCCTTAGATTCCGAGTTTCTCAAATCTGGTTCTCCTAGTTTTAATTTCGGAAAGGTTTTCAGCAGATGTAGGTTTCGTTTACTGGCTATGTTTTTCTGTTTATAGTTGTTGCTTTCTGTTTTTGTGAATGTTAGTGATATTAATGTTGGTTGAAAAGAAGGTTGATTAATATAAATATAAAAATTAACTATATATTACTGCTATTGTTTTTGAACATGATAAAATGTAACGTCTGCTTAATAGTGCATATAAATATTTTTTTTTATTTGGGCATTATAATGAATATAATTTTTAACGTGATAATATTTTTAGTCTAGCATTATATAAATTGGTGTACAAGGTATATCATTAGATTCATTGCAACCAAATTTGTTACATGATTTCTTCTTTGGTCGTAGGTGATCTGTACGAGATAGCCTTATAAAAATTTTATTGATTGAAATTATAACTAATTTTAACATTATTCATCAATTATTTTGAAGCATGTCATTACAAAAGGACATTCTTACATCATATTAAAATGGGCAAAATTAGCTTTACATTGATACAGATTTCATTTCCATTCAGTTTTTATAAACTTGCAAAGACAGAAATTTGTAACCGATTTCTCATTCATTTATAAATATGCTAGATTACTGAAATTTAGCAAAATTCTGAGTTCACTGTGACGATACAGTATTAGACTTAGTTCTGAACTAATCTTTCAGTTTTCACTTAATTTAGATTCAATGTCAGAGGCTAATTTAAAAAATTGACTATTTAGTTTAAAAATTATTATAATAATGATTTATGAGGTATATTAAAAGCTAAAAAAATGGGAAATTATAAGTAGACTCATTTCAGAATAAAATAACATTTCGAATCCAAAATGATAATTAAAAAGAGTTATAAAATATATGAAAGATTAAAAAATAGAAGATAATAAAAAAATTTAATTCTAAGTATGTTTTCATTAATGTCCAAAAAATATGAAAAATAAATTTTCTTATTCAACAGGAAATCCGATATTTTAATTTATTAATATAATTTCATAGTTTATTATTATTTATATTAATTCCAATTGTAGCAATCAATATAAATAATTTTTGCACCATTTGCATAAAATACTATCATATTTTCAAGAAGAAAGAAATCGGAAGGAAAATTGCACACTTTCACACTTTTAAATTGTATTCTTATATACAATATATTATTTAAAAACAACGATAATTTGTGAATTTACCATTGAGGATTGATCTCTTTTTATGACCCCTACCCTTCATAGCAGAGTTTTTTTAAACTGGTGCATATAGAACTTTTCTTCTCAACAGAAGGCGCTAGAAGATAAACAAATGTGGTGAAACAGCTGAAAAATGTATCTTTCCATCGAGCAGATGATTTGACTTCTCTTCTTACCGTTATGATGGGGGAAAATGTTTTTTCCTCTCTGTTTTGTTAGCTAACTCAGCGTTCTTCATTTTTTGACAAACGTAACTTAGATTGAAGGCGAACAGGAAACTTTGGCAAGGAAAAGGGAGCGGCGTTTTGAAGGAAGGGTATCATTTACTTCCGTTATTTGAGATCGTTCATCACTTAGGAAAAATATATACTTTTCGACATTTGTATATGTATTTTTTATGAGCCATTAATGTATGAAAAATATCATAGCATCCAGAGAACGCATCAAATTACTGTGCAATTCAAAGACTATTGTTGTTAATGCAATATTCTTTAATGTTACAGAAGGTATGGCAGTTTATATTGTATGGAATTGTATTAAAGTCTTTTGCATTTTCTGATAAGGAATAAAATAAACCTTATATTTAAAGTATATAATTTAGTTATTTCAAAGGAGACCTACTTATTTCATGAAATAATTTATCAAATATGTTAAAGTAAGTAATGAATTAATAATAACTCACTTAAACAAAGTATTTAATGAAATAAATTATTATCTAAATTAATTAGTGATAGATGCTAAATGCTAAAATAAATAATTTAACTGAAGTATAAAATACGCAAAATGGTATTTATACAAAGACACAAAAAAAATCAATAAATTTAAAATAATAATCATGCTGGGTTTACATTCGGCCAGTTATAAAATGTCCAGTAGATAGTGCATAGAAAGATTAAAAAATGCTGTTCAGCTGATGGCAAGTAATTGTCCCGACGGGGACAACAGCATGCCGCTGTATTGTATATTTTTTTCTTTTTATTCTTACTGCGCATGCGTTTGTAGAACTTGGCGGGTTTTTTGGTGTGAAAAAATTGATCACTTATCATAGATTAATTCAGACATTTTTTGTGCTTTGTTCTTACTTATGACGGGTTGTGTTTTTGTTTTTTTCATTTGATTTGCCATTTTTTTCTATAGTTTTCCAAATTTAGGTATGTTGACCTTTTTTTTATTTTCTATGTTTTTTTTGTGTTAATATCCATTATTTTAACGCAATACGCAGTGAAAAAGAAAAATTCAGGGAAGCCAAAATGGCAGTTTTATAGTCAAGCATGGAATGCCTGAATCTATCATATGAAACTGCCGAAAACAAAAATCAGTCCTTTTCTACGCATCCACTGCTTTCTGGCAGTCTTATAACTGGTCAAGTGTAAACTCAACATCACTCCGTAAATCTGTAAATAATAGCTATTAATTACATTCAGTAATTCATATCTGTCATTTTCCATTTTAGCTTAATGCAAACAGTTATTGTTACGTTGCAGCATTTGAAGGTATTTTAGGGCAAAGGCCAATGAATATAATGCTATCTTGATTTTCAAATTATACTTATGTCATATATACACACTTTTTTAGAATTATTTACAATTCATAAAAGCAGTAAAAATGCAGTTATAAATTTTACAAAAAGTCATTAAAGAATAAACATATGTTGCGTATTACAAAAGTGGAATAATGAAACTGAAAACCAATTCAAAAACACCAGAGGATATTCTCGCGCCTCTTCGTAGAGCGAGATTAAATAATTAAAAATAACAATCCAAACAATGAATTACTAGTGCGATCTGAAATTGACATCACTTCATAAAAATGCCGAACAGTTCAATGAAATAGCAAGTTAAAAAAGATAATAAAAGCAAGGTTTAAGCTTTTATAGGGCCTTAAATAAAATAACTAGGTATTCTGCAAAATAGCGAATTTCATGTTTTAATAAATAATAGCATACATAAAGAAAGCTAAATTTTAATTTTACTGGAACATTCTTATGTTCTACAAATATTCTCAACTTCACATACAATAAAAAATTATAAAATAAAATATTTGTAAACATGCAATTACAACCATAAACAGAGCATGCCACTCAAAGCCAGATATTTAAAAAAATAAATGGGGGGGGGGGGATTGGAAATAATGTTTTTCAATAGAGATATATAAATTTTTCGGTCCATACCAAAAAGAAAATTTTAAAATATTATTCTTATTCGGTTATTTAAAATCAAATTCTTTCTAAAATAGAAATTAAATAAAGGAATAAATATACGAACAGACGTAAAACAGTTTATTACTAAAAAATAAAAGGAGAATGTAGAGTTTCTGTATGCTAAAGAACACTCTATATATTTCTTACGACTCAAAATTCCTTTTCGGTCCTAAAAGTAATACCGCTTCGAAATAGCGGA
Organism: Argiope aurantia; assembly: GCA_026543865.1. NCBI lineage: Eukaryota > Metazoa > Arthropoda > Arachnida > Araneae > Araneidae > Argiope > Argiope aurantia. The sequence goes on along the minus strand of JAPMOR010049532.1, from coordinate 29,024 downwards.
AAATCCAACAAACAAGGCAGAAAGTATATGCATCTTTAAAAAGTGCGAGAAAAAGATCCTTGCAATCTTTTCGTATAAAAATATCTTGAATTCCTTTCAGAAAAGAGATTTTGCAACGTTATTTATTTCCGCTGAATGGAAAATTTCAAAAGTAGGAGGGGGGGCGAATATTCGAATTACTGAATTTAGACAGTTGAAAAGATTTCTTCCAACTGAATATTTAAAGAAAATGTTTCGAAGAACATATAATATATCAGTGACAGATTTATATGTATGAGGATAACTGACCAATATCATTAAAAAATTACTTTTTCGAAAGAAGTCTATGAATCAAAATTGCATGCATAAATGACACGGTATTTTAATTTTATAGTGGATATGAGTTTTACAAATTGGATGTTTATAAACTTATATATTATTCCAAACTATTTCTATAGAAGGAATGAAAATTCCTCATAACGTCTTTGTAATGGGTGAGACATTGTACGATATATGATCGTTTGGCCTAGTCTGATCGTACAAGTCTGATCGTTTGGCCTAGACTTGCCAAATTTGGATCAAATGTACTCGGAGGAGAGAAATGTGGAACTCAAAAGCATTATGTTTTCTTTTTTTTTGTATAATTTTAATATGAATTTTATTTACCTAAAAAAATAAACGCAGATTTGGTATTTTATTGCGAAACATTTTAAAAATAATAAAAAATTATTTTTACACCTTTTAATATTCAAAATGGTTATTATTATCTTTTTAATTATAGTTACTTATTTTTTTGTGTAATTTTTTGCTGAATTTAGCATTTTTTAAGAAACATTTTATTTGATCAATTTTCAAATATACATTTCTTTGTTGCATTCAATTTAAACTGTCTTTATTACTTAAATACTCCCACCAGGAACACCTTAGGATAAGGATGAGAAGCTTTCGGTATGGTGGTTGGCTCTCGCCACCCAGGTGAGTGAAGAACTGGTGAATGTTGAGTTCCTCTTACCGATGGTGAGCGTGTTTCTAATGTGAAGGGTTATACCGTGGTCAGTGGCTCGCATAACTCAACCATAGTTAAAGAGTGTTGTTTCCATACCGGTTCGGTCAATTAGATAAATCCTTAGTGGCGGGTCGGAGTTGCCTGTAAGGTTACAACTGAATTCAATAGTATTTAATCGCATCGTTTTCTTTTAGTATTGAAAACTAATGAAATATTTTGTTTTTTATCTTAATGTTTTTTTTTTGTATAAAGGAAAATAAAATACATCATAGCGCCACGGAAGATGATTTGAAAATACATAATAAATCATCCGTATGGTGAAATTTCTTATGATACTATGATATACGATAGTTGGTTCCATTCTGAATGTTAAATAACATATCAAGCAGAGCAATTGTAAGGCTATTAAAATAATCCGTTTCTATTCTCTAGCATAATTTAATATTTAAAATACTACTTTAGAGAATAGTCATGAACATCAAAGTTATGCATAAGTGATTTAGGGGAAATGAAATATAATTATTATTCACCATTGGTGCCAAAGACAGCAAGTTGATAATAATGGAAAATTCGTTTTCGATGTGTGTGTGCGGTTTTTTTTTTCACTCTATTTTGACCTCATCGTTGAATTTTGAGTTACCAAATTTATATCCACCTCTATATAATAGAGATTTTTAAAGCCTTTCATTGGTGATTTCATGAATTGAAAATAAATCAGAATTTTAGCGTTTTTCCGTGATAACATCCAAAAATGTTTTCTATCTGCATTTATATCTTTAAATTATTCTTGCAATAATACGAATTGAACTGCATGCAGCAACACAAGCGACAATTTTCAAAAATTAATTTTATGTAATATTTGCAACAATGCTATCATCAAAATCTAATCACATGATTCTTTTTTATTGTAAAAGCTGCGGAAGAATTCTATTAATTAATCTGCGTAGTTTAAGTGAAAAATAAGAAAGTAAAGTTACAGTGCCAAGAACGACAATGTGCAATTAGAAAATAGATTTCCATTCGACAAAATGTAATTAGGTGTTTTTTACTTTCACATATAAGAAATATACAACACTGTAATAATTTTAAAAAATTCGAACTCGGGATATTGCCGAATTTCCACGTTCCAGACTTCTTGAATTCGAAAAACACATTTTTGGCATTTTGTCTATCTATCTGTTAACCTGGTTGACGGCAAATATGATACCTCAAAAAATTCTTCAATGAAATTGATTTTAGACCAAATTTGAAGCTGAAATCATATTTTGAAATGAATCCATCAGAGAAAGTCTGTCGGTCTGGTTGTTCGAATAAAAGGGAACTCGATAACTATAAAAAGCAAAGAACCAAAGGGACAAAACACACAGGTTTAGCATCTAAAATGTAGATTTTCATCAAATTTTGTATTATATATATCAAAGAATTGCCCCTTTGTCTTTATTTTCATGTACATTAAAACGCAAAACCTCATATTCTTAATGACTTAATTCGATAACATTCGGACATGATCTTTTGGCGATAACTGTTGCACCGTGTGAAATTTCGGTTTCAGTTGGTCTTAAAACGGCTTTCAAAATAAAAATCCGCATGGTAGATTCATTAAAAATGGTAGCTTATCTTAAAAGATCTATATTTCGTAAATGAAGATCACCAATGCCATGCAAAACATTCATGATCTTTACCAAGGTCCCTTATTTTATGCGGGGGTTAGAACCTTTGCTGGAGAATATGCAAGAAAATTTCGAGAATATGCAAGAACCACACTCTCTGATTACTTACTCGTGTACGAAGTTTTCAAGTATTACAATCGTCTAAACTCGAACTCCAAATCTTGTCGAATCTCCACATTTCAGATCTTCCTGAGTTCGAAAAATACATTTTTGGCATTACGCCTGTCTGTGCATCTATAGTTCCGATAAATAAAAAAATCCTTTCAAACTAAACGGATAAAATTTGAAATATAGGTTTTAGATCAAATTTACTGATATCTTTTGCATTTTGAACAAAATCTGTTCAAAAGAAGTCTGGCTATTCAAGTGCCCGTGAACTTCAAAATATAAAGAGCCAGATAAATATAATTGGGTAGCATCTAAAATGTAAATTTTTTATCAAATTTTGAATAAGGTGTTTCAAGAGGTTGACCATCTGTCGGGTTGTACTTTCTCATGCATGTAAATACAATAACAAGCTTTCGCAATGTCGTAAATCAATGAAATATGGCATGTGAGCTTGTAACAACATTACAATTTAGTGTCAAACTTAGTGACAATCGATATGATAAAAGGCGTTTAAAATGCATATTCTCGCAATTTATTTAATAAAAAGGAAAGCTAAAGACCTTTATTTTTTATTTTAATATAACTCATTTCACCATTATTAATATACCGCATTATACCCAAAGTCTACATTTTTATACGGAAGAAAGGAATAAAATCTTTGCTGGAGAGTATGCGAGAAAGTTTCAGAGAGACCATTTGCATTGATTTATTATTGTGAAATTGTGGCGAGGAGAGAACCTGGGACCTTGTGGTTCACAGCCCAGTAACATGACACGATACAAAAGCAATTGCTCGTCTAGCGTAGCTGTTAACTGTCTTATAAACTATTCAACACAAAATGATAGAAATAGATCCATTTAAGAAAATTAACTGGCACATCTAAAATAAGAGATGTAAGGATTCTGAAATATCATGGATCTGTTTTCTACAATTTGAGGCTTTAAAATATTTTATTTGGGGAATCATGGATATGCTATAAACATGTTTAACATAAATTAAATAAGCCATTGAACCATATAGTTGCCAAATTCGGCAAGTTTTTAATAAATATGTTGTTTCCATCCATATATGTTATAGTTTCCTGAATTTTATATCATCCTTCGCCTTAAAGAAATATTGTTTTTTAACGAGCGTTCTATTAAATAATATAATGAAAGTCTATTTAAATAGTTTCGAAACAGTATGAAAAACATTTCAATTACCGAGCATAAATGAAAGAAAGGGCGGAGTTTCTTTATGCCAAAGGCACCCTATACTTTTCTTGCAACTCAAAATTCCTTTTCATTCGCAAAGAAATACCTCTTTGAAGTCTCGGAAAAAAATCCAACAAACAAGACAACAGTATACGCATTCCTTAAAAAGTGCAAGAAAAAGATTTCTGCAATCTTTTCGTATAAAAAATATCTCCGATTCCTTTCAGAGAAAAAAAATTCTTCACAGAGTTATTTATTTGTTCTGAATGGTGAATTTCAAAGCAGGAAATATTCGTACAGTTGAAGTTTTAGACAGTTGAAAAGGTTTCTCCCAACTGAATCTTTGAAGGAAATGTTTACTGGAAGTAATCATAACTTTGTAGCAGATTGATATGGATGCAGATGGCTGATATCTCCCACTGAAAATCTACCTCATGAAAATTTCTTTGTGTATTAAATTTATATTTCAAAATCAAAGCAATTTCGATAATATAGATAATTTTAATGTGTTCTCTGCCATGGATTATTCATGTGATACATATCATTTATCTAATTAGATGACCTTCTTTACAATTAGATGACCTTCTTTGCTTCTACGGCAAAGACACTATATTAACTATAGTGTCTTTTCAGTTAAGCTTCTATATATTGAGAAGAGATCATCTAATTAGATTATTGGTAGGAATTAATTAAATAGTTGCTGTGAATCACATGGCAGCCAGTAAGCTCCAACTGACTTATTTATTGTGATTGACCTTCTTCTGACAACTAATAAAAAGTAACGAATAAATCTTTGCCGTAGCTGTGGTACAAGCACTTAATGATCAGCAACTTATTATGTTAAGGCATGGAAAAAAGAATAAGAAGATTATTGACTTAATATTCCGTATTTGCCTCTTTTATCTACTCGCATACGTAGTATAGAGAAAAGTACAGAAATTGATCAAAACCTCGAAAATGAATTTTTTGACAATCTCCACATTTTAGACTTTCCTGAGTTGAAGAAATACCTTTTTAGAAAATATCTATCTGTCTGTCACAAAGATAACTCAAAAATGCTTTGAGCTAGACAGTGAAATTTGGTATATGGTTTTTACACCAGATTTCTCTCAAATTCTGAAAAAAATCTGCTTAGGGGAAGTCCATTTACTTGGCTGTTCGAATATAGATTAACACGATAATTACAAAACTAATACAACTATATAGATAAAATTCTGTAGAGATATTTAACATATATGGTGATACACCTGTCAAATGTTGAGGCAAATCCATATAAGGTTTGTCTGTCTATACTTTCAGAACTATGTAAAAATGAAAATTCAAAAAACGAAATGTCTTAAATATACCAAATTTGATATGAAATTTTTGCTACTACAAGCTCAATTTTTTGTCGAATTTTTGTTTTAATTGGTTTAGAAAACGCTCCTAAAAGACAAAATGGATTTTTGGATACTATTAACACGTGCCAGTGATTAATCGTTAAATAACTCGCCAAGATGATACAATAGATATTAAAAAATGCAAAATTTATCCCAAAAGTTAATATTTCGTAACTATTGTACGCTGATGCCGTGAAAGGCTTTCTCGGACGAGACAAGTACATTAGGGTGTAAACAAGAAAGCTTTCTGGAGACCAATTTTGCTGGTTTTAACATTATTCAGAACAGTTCAAGTTGAACGATGTAAATCTGAACAATGAAGTGATGTTAAGGTTGGATTTGCTGATGGTTTTCCTCCAAACAAAGCACTAAAGGATGCAATTTTCATCAGAAAGTTTTCGAGGGGAGTAATCTAATTCTATTAATTAAAGTTAAATAAATTTCATATCTAAATGCTTCAAGGCCATTTGTAAGGATCAAATATGCCATACTTCTTTATCAGAAATCTTTAGCTTATGGGCTGATTTTAATCTCATTAAACAGAAAAAGTGAAATTAGAATCATAAACGCCACACTTGTACTGAAAGGAAATTTTTCCTGCCTACAACAATACATATATTGTTCTAATTAGTTCTATGAATTTCATGCCTCTAGGTGATTTGTTGGTTTCTGAAACCCTCGCAATCTGTACTTCAGATGGTCCTATTATATTGTCACGTAGATATTCTAGTGTTGAACTCAATGACGCACAGAAGAAGTAGAGCTAAACCAATTTATTAACTCAACTCAGAACTGAGAATACAGCAACTGACAAATCTTCTGCTTTTATATAAGCAGAGAAAGTTCCAGAATACTCTTCTGGAGACAGTAAGAAAAGTCCAGAACACTTGTCTGGTAAACTAAAGAAATGTCCAGTATCTTCTGGAACATGAAATAAAGGAAAACATAAAATCAAGGAATTAAGTATTTACATATAACATTAATCTCAGTGTCTCTAGCGGGATTCGAACCCAGGTTTCTTGATCACAAGACCAGTGCCATGACCATTCGGCCATGGAGATTTGACAGTCTTACTTAAATGCGGCAGTATTAAGGTATATTGCTAATAAGGGAGGAACGAATAAATGTGAAATAAATGCTATGTGCTCAAAAGCTGTCTGTCTGAAGTTAGCACATATTTCATATTCTAATGGCCATAAAACTCTCGAAATTAAAATTATTCAGAAACTAGCTAATAGACGTAAGACTCAGCAATTAATTGGTCGCTGTGGTCAAATAACCAGCAATATGGTTTTTTTTTCTCCAAATGAAGCTCAAAAAATCTTTTTCTATTGTCTACTCGGAAAGTAAACTTTTCTCTTTATTATAGCTTAATTAGACTTATACCTAGATGCTTTACATTCAAGTGGAGCGATGAAAGGGGCCATACTTCTTTATAATAAGTCTTAGTTCATAGACTTAGCTAATTATGATAGACAAAAGTGAGATTACAACCATAGCTGTCAAGTATATTGTACTGATATATATATATTTCCCTCTCTGTACGGGTTGATAAACATACTGTACTATTTATTTATTTGAATTTCAAGCATTTTGAAGCGCAAACCTACATTCTGCAAATTATATTTTAACCACTTAGCTGTTTTATTTTCTTTAATATATAATAAGATGACGCCTTCTATTTTGGGAATATTTTCTTATTTTGATTCAAAAGAAGTCCATTGAATACTTGACTGATCTATGTACTCAAAGTAATTTTAATACTGAATTATAATCGTTATGAATGGTTAATGGTTTGCTTACAACTATCAAAATTCGATAAATCGATGCACGCATGGCATACGGGCAAAACAGTTAAGCGATTAATCGTATTGCATACGGTTCTGTTTTATCAATTCTGTTTGAAACTCGAGGGAAATAAGAATATATAACTTTAAATTTTATCTCAAGGAAGCAAATACCTTGTATTCCAATGAATAAAAAAGAGACGAATGCACATTTCTACTTATTATTTTTTTGAGACTTTCTTTTAAAGAAAGAAACTTCAATTTCACCTATTCGCAATCAATAATCCTATTTCTATCAGGCAGAATAAGTACTATTTCAACAATATTTTTTTTTTCTTTTCGTGCGAGTTGGTTCGATTGATTCGCAATTACTACTTGAGAAAAAGGTCTATGCGAAAAGAGCTAAACTCTAATTTGTAAGGCTTTTGATAATTTTTATGGTTAGACAGTTTGGTTTCTGATTATACTTTACGTTATTTAAATTTGATTTGCCTTTTAGTAGATATTTATCTTTTAACGCATTCACTTCCATTGGTCATGTATATGATTATCTAATTAATGACCACGTATCTAATTAGATGGTCATTGGCCATTTCTCTATTATCTCTTAAATAACTCTTAAATAACTTATCTAATTAGATAATAGATATGAATCGCAGATGTGAGTCAAATAGCGTCAACAACAGTCAACATGTTAGTATGAGATTCCTAATTATTCTGTAAATGTTTTCTTTTTTCAATTCAATTCTATGCGGCTTCTAATCATTCTGAGAGCCGCGGTGGCTTGTGGTAAAGTCTTGGCTGTGGCATCGATGGACCCAGGCTTAAAACACAATTCATCTAAAACACACCCTGGAGTGAGTCTAGTAAAACCTAAAGGCATCGGGGATAACTGTTTTCCTCTTGTGTGATACGGAAGTTTGAAAAAGGGGTACTCATTGGCATTATCCGAGGACTATTCAAAATGGTGATGTCCGTCCCGAAATGGCCCTAACGTTGCTTCAAATCCGGACATTAATATAACTATGTTTCGGATTATTCTGTGGTTTTTTTTAAATTATAACTAATCTGTGTGCGTTTGTAATTCCTATAAAGTCTATTCATAAATCATTAATCTAATGCGGTGTTCGTCATTATCAACCGAGCGCTGTTCAAAATGACGAAGTCCGTCTCGATATAGTCTTAAACGTTGCTTCAAAACCAGACATTAATGTGACTAACTAAGCTTCAGATCATTTTGTAGTTCGTTTTATTATAATTAATCTATGGCTTTTGTAATTCCTATAAAATCTATTCATATTTTTTTTAAACGGAGGCGTTTTGATTACTATGGAGATCGTTCAACTTCTTCAATCTGTACTTTCATTTTATTCGAAATGATAAAGGGAAAGAATAACCTTCAGAAGACGTAACGATCGTAAATCTGATTTTTCGGTGATTCAAAACGGAGCAATATCTATTTTAGAACTTTTCCATAAGTATGTGTGAGCTAGTAGGAGGATGAAACTAGCAGAATTATTTTTAAATTTATACTTTTTTTTAAAATATTTTCAAACCTTTTTTTTTAGTTTAGAGAGATGTTACAGTGGCAACATATATTTTATAAAGCAACTTTTAAGCAGCGTTCACACGAAACCAACTATTGCGCACAATGGAAGATCTGACCTACTTCAGGAACATCACGTGACCCAACGGGACAATGGCAAATGGTTGTCTCATCGGGACAATTATTTGCCATTATCCCGTTGGGGTCACGTGATTTTCTTGAAGTAGGCGAGACCTTCCATTGCGCGCAATAGTTCACCTCGTGTGAAACCTTCTTTAGCATCTCCCTTACCATGCATGCTATACACCATAGAAATGTTTTATCCATTACTTACTTAGTAATATAATTTACTAAGCGAGACCTGATCCTATGAAAATATTGAATCTCTTTTATATGTATAAAATTGTAAACTGGGAAATACATAAATATTGGTGTCGTTTCCAATGCTCTACATTATTTAAATTTCAACTGTAAGCCTGGAACAATAATCAGCCTGGAGATGATAAGGCAAGTCATTAAATATTCCCTCAAGCACATCGATATTAATAGAATTAGAGACATCTCATGAAATCTGTATTCTGGGTGAGATCCGTTACTCTATAAATCGGATTTATAAGACACATATATTTTAACGACGGTTATCTTGCAAAAGTATAAAACAGCAGGTAGAGATTCCCATCGTTTTATGATCGGAGCCTTTCGGAATAAGATGTCGTAAGTCGGATTTATAGATCCCAACACTGTCTTCTGTCATAATAAAAATCATTTGAGTAAAAATTGTACATAAAACTCAATAAACTTATCTATATGTGTATAATTATTAAATATAATAGATGAAAATATGTGATATAACTTGAAATAATGGATTTTTATTTTCCAATAAGAGCGGATAGTATTTAAATATATAAGAAAACGTGCTATTTAATTTATAAGTAATTTTAATCAATTTTCACTTCCTCATATACGTAGAAATATAGTAATATAGTAATCTTCAAAAAATTCAGATTCGAAATGATGTCGAATCTCTATTATTTAGACGTTCATGAGCTCGAAAAACAATTTTTGAAAATGTCTGTCTGTGACAAAAATAAATCCAAAATGCTTTGAGCCAAATGGTTGAAATTTTGTACATGGATTTTATACCAAATTTGTAGATTTCTATCACATTTTATTCGCTGAATAATTTGTTCTAATATATGTTAACTCAATAACTTCAAAACGAAGAAAGCTGGAGAAACAAAATTCAGTGCACAGATTTGACAACTATGGTGTAGATATCTGTCCATTTTGAGCCAAATCCAACTAAGAATTGACTGTCTGTCGGTCTATACTTTCATAAACATATAAACGTTATAATTCAAAAAATCAATGAATTAAATATATCAAATTCGGTATTCTATTTTGTAACTACAAGTGTAGTTTTGTATCAACTTTTTGTTTTAATCGATAGAAAAAAATGCGTCTAAAACACAAATTCGCTTTTGAATACTATTAACCCATGCCAAGGATTTATCGCCAAATAACTCGCCAAGGATGACACGATAGATTCAGTAAAAATGCTAAATTCACACCAAACTTTAATATTTCGTAACTATTATACACCAATGTCATGTAAGGTATTATCTGGCAATGCCAAATTTATTAGAGAGTATGCAAGAAAGTTTAAGGGAGACCATTTCCCCTTGTTAAAAGAAAGATTAAGCACTATAAAATAAAGGATTCTTATCATATACCAGTGGTATACTTTTGCGATTGCTATTTTGCGGTTGTTGTTTTTAATAATTGACAGAAATTTAAAATCGCTACAACAATATTAAGTGCTATTACAATTTTTTCCCAAACCAAAATTATGTTTCTCTTTACAATGTTTATAATTTTTGCTCTTTATCGTCACTTACTTGTAGGATTCAGTGGCAGACAAGGTCGATTAAGCAACTACCTCGGGCGGCTAAACTAACAGACGTTGTTTTGAAAAAAAAAGAGAAAGAAATGAAATGAATTAATATTTTTAATAAAGTAATCGAATTAGAAGAAGAAAACTTTTTTTAATTAATAATTAAAGTATCCAAAATTAATCTTTGTGATGTTTATAATTTTTGCTCTTTATTGCCATTTACTTCTGGAATCATGTGACGGAATAGGGAACTAGGCAACTGTCTAGGGCGGTTAGGTTGGCAGACGATGTTTTTGAAAAGAGTAATAAAATTAAAGTTTTTTTAAGTAATTGAAATAGTAGAAAAAAAAGATCAAATTACAAAAAAAAAAAACTTTTTTTTTATTAACAATTAAATAAAATAGTAAAAAGTGCAAATTCTATAAGTAATAAAATATTAAGATAACTAACAATTTATCAAGTTTAATTAAGTCATATTCTTATACGTTCCATTAATATTAATTTAGTTATTAGAATATTTATAAAGATCGAACGTCTGATTCAATAATATTGTATACAAGCGTAGATGCAGGCATTCTGGAGTCATAAATGCTAATAGAAAAGATTTTCAAAAAATTAATAAAATAAAAATATCAATACAAAATAAATCATTAACATGTTAAAAATGTGCATAAATTTGAAATTAAATTGACCATTTTGTTGAAGAAAAGGAGTCTAATACTATGCATTTCCTAAACTCAAAATAACTAAAACCGTCACTGGTAGGATCTATAAGATAAAATGAACCAGTCCAATCATTTTTTTATCTGTCTTTTCTCCTATAGTGCAATACGTATTAAAACTAATAACCTTTTTTTTTTATTATTATTATTAAAATGCGATAGATATCACGCGTAATAAAAAACGTTTTTATTCTGTGGGGAAAAACTAATATTGAATGCATCGTGATAATTATGTGTTGCGAATGGATTCGATTGCATGAAGTTCGGCGTATCACGTAAGTGTTTAATTATTTATGGCAGAATAAAATCTTCTGAACACAAGCATTTTTCTCCAACCAGATGTTGAAGATAAAAAGCGGTTTATGGCAGTAAAATTTTGACTTTATTTATATATTTTTTTATAATTCTTTTTCAAAAATAAATAAAACTTTGTATTATGGATGAATCAATTGAAATGATGAATAACATACGTAAATTCGATGATTTAAAGGTAGGTAATAAAAGGAGTAATCTACCAAATATGAATTAATTTTATTCTTAAATACAGAAATCATAAAATTATTTTCGTCTAAACATTAATTAATTTTTTTTTGTTCAGAAACTTGTTTGTGAATAAAAGTTTAATTAGCAAGAACTCTCTTTTTAACACCGATTATTGTCACAGAAAATTTTATATGAGTGTAACTAAAATGAAAATTTAATTCCGAATTTCTCTTTCTAAAATAAAAAGAATTTCTAAAAAGAGATTGAAGAAATTTGAAGCTAAAATATATCAATTAAATGACAAATGTTTTTAAATTGCAAGAAAGGACTTTTTTGTATAAAAAGAAGTATAAAGCAAAAATCTTTTAATTTAGAAGTTTATGAAATGATTCGCTTAAAATTTTGTAGATAGCTTAGTAAATATATTACCTAACTCTTGAATTTAAAAACAATGAGCGGTTTTAACTGATTACTGACATTAAATTATCAATTTTTTCCCATTGTGAAGCATTAAAATAATCATAAAATATTTCTGAATGAATCGATAACTTATTATCCAGTTCAGGAACTTCAGAATGAACTAGGAAATTATTACACAAATTTGAAGAAAAAAAATATGCATCAGATTTTGATTTATGAGGTTTCTCATAATAAAACTTTACCAACGATTAGAATTTGAGATGTAAAATAGCATTAAAAGATTGTTATTATTGTTATTTCTCAGAAAAATGAACGAAACAAAATTCAAACAATTTTAAAAAGAAAACTGTTCAAATATTAAGAATATTAGATTTTTAAAAATCATATTTTCGCAAAAAATAATTTTTTCAACTAGTCATCTATTTTTCATTTATTTTAATAATTTTTGCTTCAATTCTTTTTATTATAAAAATCTATCGATCCAAACTAGGACTATGTTATTGACAGATTTTTTTTAACTTCTAATGTAATAATATTCCAATTGAAAATTACTACCCTATTCAATGCTTTTATGTTTAGTATACAAGGTGTTCATTCTAATCGAGGCCAAATAGGTAACTTGCAAGTGGAAAAAATGATTTGCAGAATTGTATATTTTGTTTCCCTCAATAAATCAGCTAACGGGTTGTGAAATCTAAATTGTTATTCGAGCTTCTGTTTCGATTAATCGTACAGAAAAAAATAGTCCCGATTAAATAACACTCAAACAAACAAACAAAAATTGTTTGACTCTTTTGCAATTGAAACTGACGAGTTATGAAATTTAGTTTATTTTCAATCAACGAACATCGCAAGGGGCAACTTTCTTAACCGCTTAACTGTTTTGGCCGAATGCCATATGTGCATCGGTTTACCGCATTTTGATTGTTGTAAGCAAAAAAGCATTTTTTCAATTGGAAGTATTTGAATATCTCTAATGGTTTATAAAAAGAAATGTTTGGGCCAAAATTAGAATGAACGTCGTGAATATTGCCCATTTAGTAAATAAACTATCTTATTCTGTGAAGCAAAACGAATTAAATGAAGTATATTTGATGAACCTATTAAAGCATCATGATAAATAAAAAAATATTTTTGCAGATGGGGACAAGGCGCCATCAAAATGCATATTTTTAGTCGTAACTGTTTTTGCAAGACATTTCATATAAATCACAAATATTTTATTTTCCAAATTTAGTGTGAAATTTTATTTATTTTTTTAAAATATAAATTATTATTATTATTGTTCTGCTATAGATAAGAACTGAATCAAATTTTTTGCATACTTTTGTATTATTATTGTTAAAGTTGATATTTTTCAATTAATTATTTGATTGGATTTCTTTATTTTAGAATTCTAAAATTTTGTACCATTAAATGTTCTCAATTGCAATAATAATTGAATGTTTTCGGATCTTCATTATTAACTAATCGACTAATTTTAATTAAATGTAATACCACGTCAATTACGCTATCTGGTAGTAAGATTTTTATAGTAAAAAAATTTCAGTGTAAAATTTCATATTATTTGTAGTTGTAAAATAGTAAATATATTATAGGATAAAATGTAGGAAATAATAAAAATAAAATACGAAAAAGATTAAATATTAAAACTGTATATTAAATAATATCATAATGTAT
>JAPMOR010049532.1:1858-15147 GCA_026543865.1 Argiope aurantia | reverse complement strand
AAAAGATTAAATATTAAAACTGTATATTAAATAATATCATAATGTATAATTTCATATAAACATTTTTCAAATTATAAATAAGTTTTTTTTTGTTGTAAATATATGGAACTGCAATTAAAAGCTGGAAATCCGCAAGTAACTTAGCCAACCTATACAGAAGTTTAGCCACTAGGAATATCATAAAAAATAAATTAATTTCTAAATTAAATACATTCATTTAAAATCTCTTGGGATTTTATAAATATAATTAAAATTCCTAATCGTTCAGAATTTTTCTAGCTGGTTTTTAGCAGATTTAATATAGTTTCATAAAGATTAATGCCTGCAAAAAGTGCTACTTTACGTTTCTTTCAAACTCTTGACAACAAAATCTATTTCAAGTTTAATTCTTAGAAATTACTAATTTTAATATACCCTTCTATTATAGTATTAAAAGGAACAAAATAATTTTTTAATATGGAAGTTAAAACTAAACCGTAAAAACATAAGGCTATGAAAGATATACCCTAATAAAAAAAGAATTCTTATCAAATTTATATTACACATATTAAGGAATTTTCTTTTTTCTGACTCCCCCTATAGCTTAGTTTCATTATAATAATATCACCGTTATTTGAGGCTTTTACGATTTTGCTTTAACCATTATACTGTTTGTCAAAACATTTACCCCTATTTAATACAGTAATGATAATTTATATTTACAAACTTTATTTATTTATTTTTTATTCAGCAAACTTCACACATTTAAGCATCGCAGTGGATCCATAATCCATAAAATGATGGTTGGTTCCCAAATGTGTGCCAGCATCTAATTATGGTTGAGAATGACCATATTGCGTGAAGTTAGGGTCATCACGTGATCGTTTATTTATTTATGACGGAATAAATCCGACACTTTGCTATCATCGTTTCGACCGAGATCTAAGCTGAGAGAAAAACAATTTTATGTGCCCAGAATATCTATGATTGTGTCGTGGTTTCTCTTTCCAAATTAAATACCATTCCAGAGATCGAATGTTACAATAGGAGAGTCGTGTAGGACGATGCAGATAAAAAAATTAATCCGATAAGAACACTTTCAAAAGTACACATTTATTAGAACTAAAAGCCTTATTGCCTCTTTTAGATGTCTTCTATATTCTTAATTTTTAATTCCTTATTATAAATATAATGAAATTATGGAATTTCTTAAATTTAATAACAGATGGCACCACTAGTATGGGATTGAAATTTAATTGAATTATTTAATGTTAAATTCTAAAAATAATGAAAAAGTTTTTTCGTCGAGATTATATGAAAGAACAAAATTTTAAAATTCTATTACGGAAAGTAATAAGTGAAGAAAATATTAAATATTTAATCTATAAAACATGAAATAAATAGAGTTAAGTAAAATTACATAATAATTATAAGTGACATTTAGATCATTTTAATTAAAATTGATTTTTTTGAAAATATTATTTTAACTTTTCTTTCAATTTGCTTCAGTTGTATGCTGAAAAAAGGTTAATATTGAAAAAAAAAATCAGAAAGGAAAACACACTTTTTTTAAAAAAATTTTGCATTTTCAGAAAATATTATTCATCTTCTAGAATTTAGTCGAAATTAATTGCAGGAGTTGTGTTGTTATATTTGTTGTCATGAATCAAATGTCATTATTTTTTTCAAATCAATCATGAACCAAAGAAACAACCATACGCTAATTTCAAGATTGAAGAAGAACAGAATATTGAAATTGTCACAAATTACCTAATAGATTTGGCATTTCGTAAAAAAATGTAGGCAATATCATATCTTTAGATTTAATACATTAATTGTCTCAAAAATTATAAAATATATTCTTTTCCAAATGTAAATGTATTGTCACGGTAAATTCCAAAATCTAGTGGGTTGTGCACTGAAATATCCAACAGGCTTGGTAAAGGAAAACGATGCTATATTTCAACAGAGGTAACAAACATTAAGAGCACTTGCAGAAATCCTCAAAAAGCAAACCGCAACTTAACGATCTGAACAACACAAAGCGCTCAGGGAGATCAAAGAGAGATAACGCTGAGTTACTCGCTTGAACTAAACTCCATACTTTCTCTTATCTTTTCTCGAAGAATTTCGCATATCAAATCTATATATCAGAAAGCATGTAGCAGTTCCAAGAAATTTCCCTTTTGTTGCCAAGTTGTTCCCAGAATTAACGGTACCTATTCGCCAGTCATTACTATATCCGTAATGTAATATAAAGACTTTAATTTTGATTACAAGATAAAAATTTTCCATATAGTAAAACAAGCATTATATTTGATCGTATGTAGGAAGCTGAAAAATGTTTAAACATAAGAAAAATTACATTGGAAGTTGCTTATCTATAATCAGAATAAATTGTGAGAAAATCGTGCTATAAGAATCAGTAAGCAAACTAAATAAATTTTTTAAAAAAAAACTTCTTTTCCCTCCCGAAGAAAGTAAATTTTATTAGTGAAATACTTATACAAGTAAACGAATTATAGGCAAAGTAATTGGTAGAAATAATCTCCGACTATAAATCCTTTCATCACCCGCTCCCTTATAATAAATAATATTATCCCTCCTACCTTCGTATAAAAATTGTGAAACTTAAGCAAGACCGTAAACATATTTCTATTTTCAGAATCCCACACATGAGGATATCTGGTGAAGGAAACTGCGTAAGCATTTTGGACGCGTTTTTGCTGACAAAATGATTGCAAAATTTCACATAAAACTACAATTTTAAAATAAGATCACATGCTAAATCTCATTTATCTATGTCATTCCATTTTTTTAGCTCTCGTATTTCCGATAATATGCATGTAGACTCAACAACTCAAAAACATGCACGAATTCGTCATTCAATCCTTTGACGAAACAAATCTCTTATGTTTCTCTACGTTACATGCTAAAGCTGCAGATCGATCCATTTAGCTCTGTAGCTATCCATCTAGCTCTAATTTTATAGTTATTAAGCTCACTTATACTCGGCCTGACCGACAGATAGTCTTTATTTATATCGGAATTTACAATTTTGTTTAAAGTTAAAAAAAAATCTAAAATGTTGATAAAAAGACCACATACCAAATTCTATCCGTCTAGATGCGTTTTTCAGCTATTGTGTTTACAGAGAGAAATAATGTCAAAACTCTGTTCTTTATACTCAAGGAGTTCTAAAATGCTAAGATTCGCCAAAACCCTAAGATCGATATTTTTGTCGAATTTTTTTTAATAAATTTCAAAAGCTGGGAAGTAAAAAATAACAAACAGCATTCAAAAGTTTTGAAATTGAAATATTTTTTTTGCGTAACATAAAAAGGCAATTTGCAAACTCAAAACTTATCCCCTCTTTGAATGCATAATCTTTCAAAGACGAGCATTTCGGCCCATTCTTTTTACGAAATTCAAGGGTGGAACAATTTTCTCTCAGACTTAAAACCTTTAAAGAGGCTTACATTAAAATATTCTACACAGTATCTTAATTTTACATGAGAAAAGGTTAATGTTAGTAGAGAAGAAGAATTTTTATTCAAATTTTATTACCTTAAGAAGGTTTTAATATTGTATGGTGCCTAAGAAGTCTTAGCTTGCTTTTAGGGAAAATTAAATTTTCTGTAAAATGCTCAGAAAGCGAGTGAACAGTAATTTTTATAAATATTAAAAGGATGCACTACGTCGGAAACATTTCACGATAGAATGAGTAAGAATGGATAAAAAAAAGGTGGAAATTAATTAGATACTATTTGTATATTATACTATTTAGATACTATTTGTGCTCAAGAAGAACTGATGCGAATGAAATTAAACATGATTTTTCTTTCTTCTCTCTCTCTCTCTCTCTTTTTTTTTGGGGGGGGGGGTTTAAAAGCGCTCTATTCTTAATATTTAATTCCACTGACATAGCAACAAATAACAGAAAATAACTGGTATTTGGCTTTTTAAATTTATCATAATTAAAATATGCAAAGATAAAAGCGTTGTATTAGGTGTACAACTTAGCTCCCTTTGATTTCTTCCCACAATTCCAGGCTTTATTTTTCAAAAGTGGTTACTTATTCTTAATTCAAAGTATTGCCAATTGCTAGCTGTTACTTTTCCCACCTTTCTATCAATTGTTGGATATCATTTCGAAAGCACAATGCGTCTTTTCAGGTGATCCATGTATCAATCCATTTTTTTTTGTTCTTCATCATAAGGGCGGATATACTGGTCATCTTAGCCATGTGCCATTTATCGAAAAGATGGTAATCGGAAGGAGCAAAGTCTTGAGAATACAGCATGTGACCTCTCAATTTGACTTTTCTAAGTATATATTAGAGACATGCGACCTAGCATTATCATGCTGGGGGATAACTTCGCTGTTTTTCCTACAATGTTCGACACAAACCCAACAGATGCATAACAATATTTGGAGAAACGTGACCGAGCTTTATCATGTTGGAGGACAACTTTGACGTCTCTCCCTTGGTACATTCGCCATTTCTTCTTCAACGCTCCACTCAAACCCACCAGTAGCATAAATATATTTGTAGAAATTTGGCCGAGCATAATCTTGCTGAAGAATAACTTTGTGGTGTCTCTTTTGGTACTGTCGTCATTTCTCTTTTAAATGCTCGACACAAACCCACCAGTTGCGTAACTATATTTGGAGAAACGGGGCCGAACATTATTATGTTGGAGGATAACTCTGTCGTGTCTCCCTTGGTACTGTCACCATTTCTCCTTCAATGCTCAACTCAAACCCATCAATTCCATAAGTATATTTGGAGAAACGTGGCCGAGCATTATCATGTTGGAGGATAAATTGTCATGTCGCCATTTCTCCTTCAATGCTCGTCTCAAACTCACCAGTAGCATAAGTATATTTGTAGAAACGTGGCTGAACATTATCTTGTTGGAGGATAACTTTGTCATGTCTCTCTTGGTACTGTCGCCATTTCTCCTTCAATGCTCGTCTCAAACCCACCAGTAGCATAAGTATATTTGGAGAAACGTGGCTGAACATTATCTTGTTGGAGAATAACTTTGTCATGTCTCTCTTGGTACTGTTACCGTTTCTCCTTCAATGCTCGACTCAAACCATAAGTATATTTAGCGAAACGTGACCGAACCTTATCATGTTGGAGGATAACTTTGTCTGTCTCCCTGACTTCTACAATGATCGGCTCTGACACGCCAATTGTGTTGCCTATGATGGATTCTTTCAGCTTCAACAACTCATTATATAACAAACTCAGATAGTCCAACTAGAAGAAAAGCATAACCTTGGCACTGCTATCATTCAATTTAAAGCGTTGAAACTGCTCACGACGTCTTCTTACACTAGAGAGAACTCACCCTTAGTAAGTGAGAGCATTTGGAACGCCTGAACTGCAGCTTTCTTCAATGAAAGCAGAAAATCAAAACTTTCAGCAAATGACGAGAATTTGGCTGGAAAATTGACATCTGCAATCGATCAAAAATTTATGTTGCAAACTCAGATTCATAAATGTGATGCCGCCATTATATTGACAGATGTTCAAGCCAACACTGTGTGATATTTTTTAAATCTCTGTTTAGACTAGCGCTTACCGCTGCAGCCACGTATTTAAAATAGCGGCTTTGCACCTAATAATTGAATCGAAGATAAAAGTATTGTTGACAAATCTTTATGCTAATAAATCCCCTGAGTCCTAAAAACATGTTTTTGGAAATACTCTCTGTCTATATATTGCTCTATCTCACAGCGAACAGTAATTTCTTGAAATTTTTGAACTTGGTGGTGAAATTTGGAAAAATAGATTTCTAGATAGACTATTCTAATGCTTTTACTAGATTTCTAATAATACCACTAGATTTGTATCAGTTTTGAACGAAATTCGTTCATAGGATTGTGGTTTATGTATGTGTCCGAGTACAAGTAAAGCGATAGATGGATATTCATGAGAAGATACATAAATAAAATCTGAAACACGAATTTAGCATCCAGGTTAATGAGACATTAATTTTTCGATACGAGAATGTATTGTAATCGTCAAAAAATTCGAACCGAACTTTTCACGAATCTCTACATTTCAGACCGCCCTGTGTTCGAAAGAAACATTTAGGGAAAATGTTCGTCCGTCTGTCTGTGTATCCATTTGTATGTCTGTCTGTGACAAAAATAGCTGAAAAACCCTTTTTATTAGGCGAATAAAATTTAGTATATCATCTTTATACCAAATTTGTAAATTTCTATCACATTTTTTAGAAAAATCCTTCCAAAGTAAATCTGTCTGCCCGAATGTTCGAATCTAATTTAACTTGATAACTACAAAACTATAGAGAGTATATAGATAAAAAAGAGCTATATAGATAAAATTCGTTACACAGATATGACGTTTATAGACACTTATCGAAGGCTGAGCCAAATTCGTCATAAGAGTGACAGTTTGTCGATCTTTACTTTTAGAAATATATTGTGGGGAAAGCTTATAAGCCAGTTAAAACTACGCTATACGAGCAATTGCTTTTGTATTGTGGTCATGTTACTCAGCTGCGAAGCCCAAGGTCCTAGGTTCTATTCTCGCTCATCACAATCCGCTAGAATGAAAACGCGATAACACAAAATCTCAATGATTTAAATATGCCAAGGTGTGCCATTTTGAGGTTACAAGTGTTGAAGTGCAGTTCTGAGTCAAATTTCTGTTATAATAGGTTGGGGAACACACGTCTAAAATACAGTTTTAATTTTGGCTATTAGTAACCGCATATCAGGGATAAATCGCCAAATTACTCGCCAAGGATAATGCGGTGGATCCAGTGAAAATGATAAATTCACGCCAAAGTTTACTATTTCGTAACTATTGTACTCCAATGCCATGCAAGATATTCTCTGGATTAACACCTTTATTAGAAAACTAGCCACCTTTGGCGACAAGCCGGTTCGCCAGTATTACCGCTCGCTACAATTTTCAATTGAATATTTTAAGTAACTGGTCTCTTAATAGATTCTCAAAGAAAACATTTTTAATCTTCAAATTTTGATAGTCATACCAAACTTACACTGTTGTTTAGATCGTTTCGATCAATTTACTATATATATTTTGCTAATTGTTGTCATTTCCGGTAAAACGTCAACTTTAATTTAAAAAGGAAATGATGAAATTGCAATTAATATAAAGATATTTCTTGATAAAAACAAGCGTTTTATTTTATTTATCATCTTTATTGTTATTTACTTATTATTAATATTATTGAATATGAATATTGAAAACAGAATCGCTCGGTATTTAAGTCTTATGTGAACTACAAAATATTTTTCATAATTTATGTAATATCTCAAATAATAATTCAACAAAAATTTCTCAGATTCAGCATAAAATTCAGTTTTTAGTTTTGTTTACAAAGGGATTGAAATGAAATCAATAATAATATTTTGTTCCGGCCTATAAATATATTTCAAAAATTATGAAGTTAAATTTAATGCAGTAAGGTATCATATTCTGAGAAATATTCTGGACACACCAAATTTTAAATAAATGAATGAGTGTTTCTATTTTCTACGATCAATTAAGACTTATTTATGAAGTTTTGAATGTTAAAAATTTAGAAAAACTCAACATTTTCATAATCTTAGGCCAATTAATCTTGAGAAACCTGCGTCCTGATTTTCTTTGAAACGATAGATGGAAAATCTAAAATTATCCTTTTTTTATTGAATAGTGATATTCAAATTTTCACAAATCAGTTAGTTTAAGTGATTGACTTAGTTAATTGGAAATTAACTCTTTTTATTTGAAATATTAGTGTTTCAAGAACATTTTGTTAATAGTAATTTTCACAGCAGAAGCTTTATGTAAAATCGAAAATTCGTTATTTATTAGAGCATTTATTGAATCGAATAACATAAAATATAATCATTTTCCATTTAGACCATTTTAGCAGATCTGTGTCTTACTAAAGGTTTACAAATTATCTGTGTGGCTCTGATTTGAATGGATATCCTGTTCATATTAAACAAAGCTTGCCTCAAAATAAAACTGATTTATTGGATTAATAATATAAATAGTGGAAAAGATCATAAAATAATTTTTCTTGAATTTATTTTTTGAAAAAATATTTCTTATTTGTTTCATTTCCAACAGACACGTGCCGAATAATATATTTTTGCAGATTTTATTGCCAAAAAGATTTAATTTATTTTTAATTGGAGCTTTAAATAATGTGATGGCAACACTTTGAAAAAAGCTAATTTTTTTCCAGGATTTCGAAACGTGATCGTACAGCTTAAATTTTATTTTTATTTTGTACGAAACAAAATTGTTGAAAAATATAGTTAAAATATTTATTTAAAAATTCATTAAAAATAGAAATTTAATTTTAAGGTTCAAATATTGGTATCATTTAAAAGATAAATTTTTTATCTTTAACTTCATGTAAAAATCTTTTTGTGCGGTAATATTTTCGGAAGTTATAGCAGAAACACGTCAAAATTTCACTTAATTTTTAAATAAATAAAATTGAAATTAAAAATTCGAAAAATAACACCTAGGTGCACTTCCCGACATCCAAGGTATACACGTGCCAAATTTGGTAGCTGTAGGTTAAATGGTCTGGCCTGTAGAGTGCCAATACACACACACACACACACATTGAGCTTTATTATAAGTATAGATATAGATATAGTTATACAATGTCTCACTAAAGTGATGGGACACTTGTGCTTTACAAAAGGAAACTGTAATAAAATAAATAAATAAACGTGCACAAAAAATTTTTGGGTGTGTTTCATATTTAAAGTTAGTAACAATTATTAACATAACATACATTTTGTCAAAATATTAAAATATTAATTTAATAAAAGTACAATTGTTTAGAACGGAGCAAAAAATGGCTCACATAAGTGATGGGACACTTACTTTTCCATCAAATATTTATCCAAAAATTTAACGTTTTAAAAGGTTTTAATATTTTGTTGGATTTCCTTTTACTTTTAAAACATTATTTATTCTTCTTGGGATGGATTTGACTAATTTTTTTGTGATTTCTGGAGTGATTTTACCCCATTCTTAATTGTTGTTTTGAAGAAATGGTGTGTTTGCGAATTCTTGATTCCAATTCTTGCCAAATATTCTCTATGGGATTTAAGTCTGGAGATTGTGGTGGTGTTTTTATTATTTCAGGACAGTTATACAGCAGCCAGAGTCTAACGTTCAAAGCAGTGTGCTTTTGGTCATTGTCCTGGTAGAATTTAAATTCGTTATGAACGTTCAATTTTCATGCTGAAGATTTCAAATTTTGCTTTAAAATGTCAATATTCCTGTACTGATCCATTATACTGTCAATAAAAACAAAATTACCAACTCCAGCGGGCGACATACACCTCCATACCATAACTTCTCCTCCACCATGTTTTACTGTTGGCAACAAGTTCTGTTTGCGAAATTCTTCCCTGGGTTTTCTCCACACCAAGATTCTACCGTCAGAACCAAATATATTAAATTTACTCTCATCAGCAAATATAACTTTATTCCAGTAATCAGAATTCTTTTTTATGTTGGATTTTGCGAAAACTAGTCTGAGTTTTCTATTATTTTCACTTACGAAGAATTTTTTCCTGGCTCCTCTACCGTGATATCCAGCAGATCGAATTACCCTTCTAATAGTCTCAGGATTAACAATAATTCCATATAATGCTTGTAAATCAGCAGCAACTTTAGGAGCACACTTTCTTGGATTTTTTTTAATTATTTCGAACGATAATTCGCTTTATTCCATTGGATAGCTTTGATGGTCGGCCAGGTCTTCTTTTATGCTGAATAATATGATTCTTTTTATATCGTTTAATGATATTGAAAACTGTTGAATGACTCAAGTTAACTGTTTCAGCAGTTTTTCTAATAGATATTCCGCGTTCAATATGCAAATTAATAACTAATTTTCGAATTTCAGGCGAAGTTTCTTTTCGTTTAGCCTTCATGGCTGCACAGAGCTAAAAAACACAAAAATTCCAAAACAAACTGGAGAAACATACTGCAGACGATTTTATAAATTATTGCCAATTGCTTTTGAGTAAAAATAAAACCACCAAAAATATTTTCATTGCTTATTTCAGACGATCTTTGTTGCATATCTAATGGTGTCCCATGACTTATGTGAGCTATTTTTTGCTCCGTTCTGAACAGTTGTATTTCTATTAAATTAATATTTTAATATTTTGACAAATGTATGTTATGTAATAATTGTTACTAAATTTAAGTATGAAACACACCCACAAAAAATTTGTACATGTTTTTTAATTTATTTTATTACAGTTTCCTTTTGTAAAGCACAAGTGTCCCATCACTTTTGTGAGCCACTGTAGATGTTTTTATAAAGCAAGTGAAGA
Organism: Argiope aurantia; assembly: GCA_026543865.1. NCBI lineage: Eukaryota > Metazoa > Arthropoda > Arachnida > Araneae > Araneidae > Argiope > Argiope aurantia. The sequence continues at coordinate 4,796 of JAPMOR010049532.1, read as the reverse complement.
AGGGAAAAAAATTATTCTAAAAAATTGGGTAAAGCAGGTGTTTTGTCTTAGAGACGAATTTTCCCTTTCCAGCTCTGTTGCTATGGAGTCGGGCGCATGCGCAGTTTGTCTAGAATTTTGATACATTTCTTTTTTATGTGAAGATGTTTTTTAAAGCAAGCGAAAAAGGAAAAAATTATTCTAAAAAATTGAGTAAAGCAGGTGTTCTTATTAAATATGTTTTTTTTTTTAAATGGAACGAAAAAGGGGAAAAGTTATTCTATAAAATTGGGTAAAGCAGATATTCTGTCTTTGAAACGCCTTTTCCCTTTCCAGCTGTGTCGCCATAGAAACCGGCGCACAGCTGTTTATACATTTATGTTTAGCTATTCAGATTTTATAATGTCTAATTAGAGTAACGGCGAATATCAGTCTGTTCGTGTTCGTCAATAAATGTTAATTTTTTTAATAACGTGATTAATGAAAACTGAGTCAGAACTATTTTCCACTATCAACTAAGACTTATTTATGAAGTTTTAAATGTTAAAAATTTAGAAAAACTCAACATTTTTATAATCTTAGGCCAATTAATCTTGAGACACCTGCGCGCTGATCGGCGTATTTTCTTTGAAACGATCGAAAAAAATCTAAAATTATCCTTTTTTTTATTGAATAGTGATATTTAAATTTTCATAAATGATAAGTGATTGATAAGTTGATTGATTTAGTTGATTGGAAATTAACTCTTTTTATTTAAAATATTAGTGTTTCAAGAACATTTTTTAATCGTGATTTCCACAGCAGAAGCTTTATATAAAATCAAAAATTCGTTATTTATTAGAGCATTTATTGAATTAAGTTACATAAAATATAATCATTTTCCATTTAGACCATTTTAACAGATCTGTGTCTTACTCAAGGTTTACAAATTAGCTGTGTGGTCCTGATTTGAATGGATATCCTGTCCATATTAAACAAAACTTGCCTTAAAATAAAACTGATTTATTGGATTAATAATATAGAGAGTGTAAAAGATCATAAAATAATTTTTCTTGAATTTATTTTTTAGAAAAAATAATATTTCTTATTTGTTTCATTTCCTACAGACACTTGTCGAAAATTATATTTTTGCAGATTTCATTGCCTAAACGATTTAATTTATTTTTAATTCGAGCTTTAATCAATGTGATGGCAACACTTTGAAAAAGCTAACTTTTTTCCCATGAATGCGAAACGTGCTCATGCAGCTTAAATTTTATTTTTATTTTGTACGAAAAAAAATTGTTGAAAAATATAGTTAAAATATTTATTTAAAAATTCATTAAAAATAGAAATTTAATTTTAAGGCTAAAACATTGGTATCATTTAAAAGATAAATTTTTGATCTTTAACTTCATGCAAAAATCTTTTTTGTGCGGTAATATTTTTGGAAGTTATAGCAGAAACACGCCAAAATTTCGCTTAATTTTTATATAAATAAAATTCTAATTAAAAATTCGAAAAAATAACCACCAGATGCACATTCCCGGCCTCCCTGTAAAGCGCCAACACACACACACACACACACACACACACTGAACTTTATTATAAGTATAGATAGATATAGATAAGCGAGAAACCTTTGGAAAGATCATTCCCATTGATTTTTAAACTGAATGACCAAACCACCTGAAACAGCAAAAAACGAATTGTATGCCTTCCATAATAGATTCCATGACGAGGTCTTTCGCTAGGAACACAACAACATCATTCACCATAATGAACGTATCTTTAATAAAGCCTGCATGAAACATACCATAATCGGCACTAATAACCATCGGTACATAATTGGCACTCAGATAGTTAAAACTCTTTATTGACAGGGGTGATCACGCTTTTCTAGTGGTCATGTTTCTCGGCTACGAACTCAAACGTTACGAATTAGGTTTTTACTATCGCCAATCGCTACATCAGTACTGAAACGACAGATGAATCTAAAACCTTCTTACTTTTATGACATCTCGATATTTGTACTCTAGATGGCCCATCGGATGCAATTAAAAACAAGATAAATATAGTATAATATTTTATGCACCATTGTTTTGCTTAGTGGGATACCTCTAATACTAGAAGACATAAGTATTTATATTTATTTACCCTTTATCTTGTCAAATTGGTTCTATTATGTTTATATAAAGTATCATGTAATTGCTGACCACTGGGATATTCAAGATTAGATATCTGCCCACAACATAAATTTTCAGATTACTGAAAAAGCAGTAAACATATTGGACTTTTTACTAAAATGTAAAAATGGTAATTATCTCTGGTAAACAAACAAAACTCTAAGATAAATTTAAAATCAATGATCTGCAAAATAATGAAAATAAATATTTGGTGAAATTTAGCAATAGTATTGAAGTGAAACTGAGTTTCTTTTTAAATTTCTTTCAAATTTCTTTTATTTTCCAAAAACGAAAGGATTACTGAATATTCAAATGAAAAAACACTAAAAAATATATTCAAATCTATTTTGTATTCTGCTTTTACAAGATATAATGACGAATTCCCACAAATAAATTATTGAATTATTAATAAGCGAACATGAATCATTCGTTAATGATTATCAATAATTCATGGATATCACGGATCAAAGTGAAAGCAGTCAAATAATTGCTGAATAATTCACGACTTGATTCGTCCCAATTTTGGTCACGCTGGGAACTAATCAGTAAGCATGAAATAAAGATGTATTCGCTCACTGAATATTCCAACACCATGGTAAAATTCGAGAATTTTGTTTAGATAAAAACCTTAATTTTATAATTTTCTATATTTTTTTAGACTTCTACGTAATTAATAAATCATAATCATATATCAATCAAATCAATCATCATCATAATCATAATCATATAATTCTGAAAATTGGATTTTTCTCAAATTTGCTTCCAGATGGCGCCACACATATGAAATCAAAATT
>JAPMOR010049531.1:0-15703 GCA_026543865.1 Argiope aurantia | reverse complement strand
TTTTTTTATAACTAAATATTAACATGCGGTTATACATGACTTTCATAAGAGTATTCGAGTTGAAATGGTGGTAAGAGTTTCGTATTTCCAGACAATTTTTTTAAGATTCGATCCCGTGTTACACACACACACACACAACTATTGAAGCCCTTTTCTATCTGCTCTCATGTTCACAATGTTATATAGTGCCGTCTCTTAAATGTTTGTGGTACTTGCATTGTTACCATAGGATGATAACGTACTGGTAGCTCAGAAAAGTTTGAGATGACACTGATGAATGTGAGATGAGATCAGATTGAAAACTATTCATATGCAATCAGTATGTGATTCGTATTTAAATATTTCTAAAAAAAAAAAAAAAAAAAAAAAACCTGCCAAGCGAAGCTTGGTTTTCCATATATGGTAATTCGCAATGATAATTCGAGAAACAGATGTTAGGCATTTTGCTGTTCTTATTAATTACAAAACACAGTTTACTCATCTATTACTTAGCTGTTCTATAAAAAAAATATGCAGAGTGTTTTGGTAGTGTTTCGGCAAACTCAGAGGATTATTAGTAAGAATCAAGAGAAACGAAAATAATTGCACGGGAACATAGTTCTCAAATGACTCAAAAACTCATTCAGAACTCAAAGAGGGGGAAAACAAAAAACAAACAAACAAAAAAAAAAAAAAAAACAAGGAAAAAGCTTTAAAGTTGAAGTATAAACAAAGATTTCTTTCAAAATAGTGATTATGTAATTTTTTTATAGATAATTGTTTCTAAGAAGAATAAAAGAATAATTTCTACTTTGCAGTTTGATCGTTTGCTTGAGAGCCTACGTTAACTTAAATAATGTGGTCATAGTTGTGGTTGAGCTTTAACTATTATCCACGATTTAACACAGCTGGAACCGATTTATTTTTTACTCATGAAAACACATGACACTAGAACATATGTTTTTCGAGCAATTTTTAATATATTATTGCCTGATTGCTTGAATGAATCCAAATATGAATTTATAAAAATTTTAAAAAATCGAGAAGGCTATTATATTAAAGCACTAAAAATATATTCTAAATTCAAAAATTGGTCTGTAAAGTTACAGTGGAGCTAAATATTCAAGAATCTGTAAACGTGATTTTGAAAGAAGGTTAGAAATGATGAAAATGGGTTTGTAATACAATTTGCTAGTCACGTATGTTTGTGCTGGAGTAAGTTTTGCTTTTTGTGCACTGTATATTGAAAAAAAAACCCTTTAAATAAGCAGAATATCTTATTTAATTAGATATATTAAGATATTACGTTGTGAAAACACATAAAAGTTAATTTTAGACTGGTTAGTATAGTTACAAATTGCAATCAGATAATGAGGATATCGTCTGATCCAACAACTCTCCACTTCCTTTTTCAGCCCTGATGCCACATCAACGGACGGCCATATAAAACCCCACAGACTTAATGTTACTAGTTCTTGGTATTTGGTGAATGTTCGATTAAATCTGTCATCCTCCGGTACCAAATGTAACATTGAGTTGTCAAGTCACCACGAAGCACCAATGGAATGGCATTTAAATCCTCACAAATTTAATGTTGCTTGTTTTGTGCATTTGGTGCATGCTCGGTTAAACCTATCATTCTCCGGTACCAAATGTAACATTGTGTTCTCAAACCACCACGAAGCACCAATGGAATGGCATTTAAATCCTCACAGATTTTATGTTACTAGTTCTGGGCATGCGGTGCATTCTCGGTCAAACCTGTCATTCTTCGGTACCATATGTAACATTGTGTTGTCAAGTCACCATGGCCCGATAATCATTGTAAAAATTATTTATCTTACTCTTACTTTGGTTTTATTATCAACTCATAAGAATAAATGTTGCTATAAAAATACACAGACAATTCTCAGATAAGAATACTCTTAATGCTTTTGCGCATGCGTCAGGAAGCGTTTATTTCAAACAGGGGTGAGAAAATGATAAAGAAAGCGATGCATCTAATGAAACGGAAGGCAAGATCATTGCCTAGTAAAAAAAAATCATGAAAACGCATTCTTACTGTGGACTCTTACTCATCACTTTTTTGTAGAATTAAATTGTTTTAAAGGGCTAGTCTCGGGATCTTGAAACTAGGAGTATATTATATGTTTTGTTTGCACGATATCGAAATGATGAATCCCTTCTGCTTTTATACATAATATTTTCAGACGTTTTTTTTCTTAAATTGTTACATAATATTTTCAGACGTTTTTTTTTTTCTTAAATTGTTACTATACAAATTAATCTATTCCCATTTAAAAAAAAATGCTTGGATTTATTTGCTTTCAAATGTAGAAGTTTTTACGAATTGTAACAATTTTTGTTTTTCTTTAGTTCCAGCATCTTTTTTGTAAGTTTAATCTACTATAAAGGCATATAAATAAATGAATAACTGACGTGATTGAAAGAAACACAGAAATTTTCAATTCATTTGATTACTAATTTAGCTGACTTAGTATTCTATCAAAATTTAGATGGTTCAACTTGAAAATGGATGAGCTTGGATGGTTTGTTAAGCTTTTAAAAATTGTTGACGCACAAAAGCTTTCGGTATATTTGCTTTCAAATTCAACTGACTTTATATTCTGTCCTAGGACAATGAGATGACTTAAATTGAAATATATAAAATGATTTACTAAGTATTTAAAACTTTGAAAATTATGCCTTTAATTAATTCACTTAACTCTTAAATCAAACTGCACTTAAAGTACATACGAACTCTCTGGCCCCACCAATTTAAATCCGATAGTTTTAGAAAAGTTTGCGACTTTCAAAAGCCAGCTGGAAATGCTGTATCCTTATTTTAACGATCATAATTTGTTTCTGATGCAAATCTGTTTGATTTTGCCGATGGCGTCTGTTTGACTTAACGGCGGAGGCTTTTCGATTAAATATGTGCATATCTCTGGAACTTTAAGTAGTTAGACTTAATGCTTCATTTACTGAGAATATTTAAAGTTGATATTAAATTGCTCAATTGGTGTCAGTGTGAAAGTGCAATATTTTAGGAATTAGTCGGGTGTTCCAAGAATATATTAATCAATGTAAATTTATCGTTATTAATGAAATTTTGAAATTGGCGAGCAACATGTTCCATCAATAACGATATCTTTTAATGCGTGACGACTTTTTTTCATCGCCTATTTCATTTTGCATCACGAAATTTTAACTTGATAACGTTTATAGGCTAGCCTACCATTTGCAACGTGTATGATTAACCAGCGAGAATAATCACCCCCAAACTTTCTCTAATAAATTTGTCATTCCAGAGAATGCCTTATATGGCACTGGCGTAAAATAATTACGAAGTGTTAACTTTTGGTGTGAATTTAAAGTTTTTACTGAATCTATCGTTTGATACTTGTAAAGTTATTTGGCGATTAATCCGTGGAATGGGTAAATAATATTCAAAAATCGAATTTGTGTTTTAGACACTTAAATGTACAAATTCTCGCACCAAATTTCATATATTTAAGTTTATACGTTTTTGAACTATAACTTTTACTTATTTCTGAAAGTACAGACGGTCAGATACTCAACCCGTAGTTAGATTTGGCTCGAAATTTGGCAGGTTTTTACACTATAGATGTTAAGTCTGAGTACCGAATCTTATCTATTTAGCTTTCTTCGTTTTGCAGTTATCATGTTAACTTATATTCGAATAGCCGGACAGACGGATTTCCTCATAACAGACTTTACACACAATTTGATAGAAATTTGCAATTTTGGGGTAAAGACCGTATACCAAATTTCATTCCTCTAGCTCAAAGTAGTTTTGAAATTTCTTTGTGACAAACAGGCGGACATTTTACACAAATGTGTTTTTAGAACTCAGAGATGTCTAAAACATAAAAATGCGTCAAAATCTCGAGTTCGGATTTTTTTTGAGAATTACTATACTTTCTCCATACTACATATACGAGAAAGTAAAAAAACCTATCCAAAGCATTCTACAAAGCTGGCCGTTATTCTTAGAGTCACAAAATTCGGTTGATAATTAGATCATGAGTAACAGGTGCTCTGAAAGAGAGGGCCTATTAAGATCTGGACTGGATTTGTAAATAGAAATTTATTAAAATATTATTCTAATTTTTTTTAAAAAATAGTTATAAATATTGACTTCTTAAATAGACCAAATGAATCTTAGGCGTTTTTCCATTATTAATAAATTATTGTATATATCGTTGTTAGTAAGTCATTCATAATATTATGACAGATTGAATCTAATACTTTTTTTACTTTTAGAGTAAAATTGTGAATTACATTTGATTTATAAAATATGATTGATGATTTTGTTTGGTTGTAATATAAATGTCGTCACTGATGTATTCATGAGAACTAGAATTTCTATCTTGAAATAAATGCTTTCTATCTTAAACTCTGTACTGGTACTCCTAAACGAGTATGCATATTAAAATATTAGTATCACAAAACTTTTTGCAGATTCTTTACATTCTTTGCAACGGGGCGACAAGTGTCGCGTTTTACTGTGTCCAGACGCCTTCACAAAGGTGGCCTATTCGCCCGCCGTCCCGAACGCTGCATCCCTTTGACACTTTCCCACCGGCGGCACCGTTTAGAGTGGTGCAGAAAGCACAAAAACTGGACATCTCATCAATGGACTCGTGTCCTCTTTACAGATGAGAGTCATTTTAGTGCCACAAGCGATTCCCAACGCCAGTTGATTTGGAGAGAGGTCGGGACACGGTTTCATCCCAGTAACATCACGGAAAGAGACCGTTTCGGTGGTCCTGGAGTTGTCGTCTGGGGAGGCATTATGATGAACGGGCGGACTGAGCTCCACGTTTTCGACAGAGGTTCAGTAACTGGAGATTGCTATTGTTAGTAGGTGATCCTTCCCCATGTGCGCCTGTTCCGAGGTGCCATTGGATCAGTCTTCGTTTTTATGGATGACAATGCACGGCCACACAGGATTTATGCTATTGAGGAGCTCTTGGAAAGTGAAGATATCACTCGAATGGATTGACTGGCGTGCTCCCCTGATTTGAATCCGATAGAACATGTGTGGGATGCTTTGGGGAGACGCCTTGCGGCACGATTACATCCTCCTGGGAACACCCGACAACTTAAACAGATGCTGATTGAGGAATGGGCACTCTTAACTCAAGAACTGTTGGACAATCTTGTGCTGAGTATGGGGAGACGGTGCGAAGCAACCATTGCAGTAAGGGGAGGGCATATCCCATACTAAGGAACATCTGCTTGCTGTTCTTCCTCTTGGACAGACAATCATGTGTAACGATACCATGAATTCAATAAAGGCTTTTTTTGTTTGATTCCATACTGTATGCATTATATTCATTTCTGCGCAACTATGCTTTCGTCATTCTTTCAGAACAAAATGCTGTATCTCATTTCTGAATTTCATGTCTCTCAGATGATTTCTCGTGAAGTTATGGCAAAAAACATACCTGTTGCTTAAGTTTTGCACACCAATGTATATATTAGAAGGTTATTTTGATTTGCTGCTCTAGAACTTTAATTATATTGTTATTTTCCTATTAGTAATTGAGATTTTTTTCAAACTTTGAGATAGTGAGAAAATCGTTCTGACAAAATGAGTTTTATGAAAAGTTTTCTCTTCCAAACATTGAAAAAGATTTTTCAAATTTTGATCATCTAGTAATTTAGAATAAAGATCTTTGATTTGCAAGATATTTTTATGGACAATTAAGTAACAGGATTTATTTAATAGAAGGAATTATTTTATTTTGCTGATACAGGACAGGAAATTTTGCAAAATATTTTTCTATGCATTTATTTTTAAATGCATAAAAAAAAAGAAGAAATTATTATTGCATCCTTTTACTCTAAAATACACAGTAATTCACAGAAACTTTTATGCCTTTGAAATAAAATAACATCGAAGAATTGTCAAGCCGCTTTTTAAAAAAAAGCAAATGCCTTACTTTCAGTTTTTTTTTTTTTAATCATAATGGCAATAGTATCCAAAATGAATGATTCGATGAGCGCTTCACAGAAACTCAGTTTTAAAACGTGAATAATGGGCGAATTTCCAAATTTGGGATTTAATCAATGAATATGACGGATGTGGATACCATGGGTATAAAAGAAACGTAGAAGAATGTAAAAATCAATAAATAACTTTTTTCAATGATTTACGGTTTCTGCTTTCTGCCTGTGTATGAAAGAGAGAACTTCGAGTTATTGGAAAATTATTACTTTTTCCTCTTTTAATCCCATTCTGAATTTTCATCTTAAATCTGTGCTCACTTTTTATGTTCTTCGTTGGGTTCAAATCTCAAACCGTATCTGTACTAGTCTGCATTTTCTCTCGAGCATTTTAATCGCTAAATTGTGCTTTTCAAAAGCAATTCTTTTCTTGCCAGTGAATATAAACACCCGGCTTCAATAAAAACCCGTAATGATCGCCTCACTGACGTTTATACGTAAGTGACATTTCCCACGTTTCACAACATATACACTACTCTCGAGGCATTGAATTGGATAAGTGGACTGTGCCTTACTGAGACAGATCTATGACGGAGTGAAACTTTTTCATATCTTTTTTTTACCATTACGACAGCCTCACGTCTTATAAATGACGGTGGGGGTGCAGAAATATAATTGCACCGGTCACATGATCGAGGCTGTTTTGTCGTGTAATTGGCGAGCCCCTTTTATCGACCCTCCGAAAGCTGACTCAGCCTATTGTGGTCTTCAGCCTCACTCTGCTCCCCTTTTTTTCTTTTCTGCCTCCCCCCCCCCCATCTGCTATCGTTAGTACTTAAAGCAACGATCGTTGCTTGGCACTGAAATAAATTCCCTGGACAAAAAAAAAGAAAAAGGAGGGGGGGGGGTATTTTTGGGTCTTTATATTTATCAATTTTTTTTTTCGAATCCTTCTGATGCAATATTGATAATTTTTAAAATAAAAATGCTTTTATCTCGTATTTGTAATTAGATGTTTAGTTTTTACAAATTTGGTATCATATCTTAGCATGATTTTTTAGCCCTAGCATAATTTTTATCTAGACGGGTACCAGAGTTATTGCCGAATGATTAATCTTTCACACACACTTGCTTATTTGATGATTAATCGGGGGTGGATCTAAGCATTTTATGGCACTAGTCAGTGCACATCATAGGACCCCCCCTTTTTTTTTTATAAAATGTTCAGTTTAATTTCACATTTCGACATACATACATTTACATATATTTTTACATTAACAATAATACAGATGATTTATTTCAGGATATCTTTATTTTCTCAACCTTTCTAAATTGTATCTTTCCCTATTTATTTATTATAACTATGATCTGACCTGTAATTAACTGCATTTGTATTAATGTTGTTGAAGTAAAGCATTTATTAGGATGGTGAACATTAGGATTTTATTATATATAAATCTAGGTGAACGTAATAAAGCATGTAGGAACCTGGTCAATAACATTTGTTTAAGCGTTACTATTATCCTAAATTTTTTTACTTCATAGAATTTCTAATTTTTTTTTTGTAAATTCCTTTATTATGGAAGATAATATTTTTAAATTGATTTGCCTGTGTCCCCTTCTCGGCTTAGTCTCTGAACAACTGTCTAGTCTGCTTAGTAGGAAATCACCAACTACAACTGAAGAATTTTGATACGTATACGTTAACTACAGTCAACAGGTTGGATCTATTATTAACTATTGTTGGAAAAGATAATAATTAATGTAGATAAACTATAATAGAGCTTGAGGGGTGGCTACAAACTGGAATAATTCATATTAAAATGCATTTTATAATGAAGACTATGCGGTGAAATCAAACGAAGAAACGATATTAGAATGACAATGATGTAATTAGATAATTTGCGCCCGGAGCATATTATTATTTTTTCTTCCCTGGTTTGTAAATGCAAATGGCATCTGGGGAATAGCATAACTCCTCTCCAAAATCAAAATATCTTAATGTAAAAACAAATGACTTAAACACATTCGTGTTTTGTTCCTATGACTGACATCCGATCCATCTATACCTCATTGCTCCGCCCCAGTCATCACACCACTGCTATAAAATGTGCTTATTCCAATGTAAAACAAATCTTTGCCTCGCTCCATTAATATCAATATAGCATCACATATCCATACTCATTCTGACTCTAGGTTATTACAAATGATATAATCCTAATTTGGGGGCTCGCCAAATTTATCGTATTAGTAGCAAAGTATATAACGTTTATTTTCTGAGCTTAAAGACACCATGAATGAATTGCTGAGAGAAAAGTTTGGTTGTTTGAGGTGGAGTTTGTTACTCAAGCATTTGCTATTGTAATCAGCGGTGTAGCAAGAACAAGCTGAGCTGGAACATAACATGGTATTTTTTTTTTCTTCCTCAGTCGTCACCAGTGACTTCGTAAGAGTAAATGATATCCGAATCATACTATTAGATATCCGAATCATACTATTTTTCTAACATTTTTTAATGGAATAATTCACTATTGTCTAATCTCCATGTTTCTCCTTAAAAGCAGCACCCAAGGCTTCTATATATCCTACTTGTCCTCCGTTCGCTATACCTGTATTTGCATTAGCACCATGGTTTGATATGGAGACAAAGAATTTAAAGTATTGCTACAATAGATGGATAGATAATAATATTCAAGATAGAAAATAATATATGTACTTACCTTCATTATTTAAATAAATATAAATTATTTTGTATGAATATGTAGAAAATAAATGTGATTTATTTGTTGACACCTATGCTGAAACTACTTCCTTCGATATTGATGCAACACCTCGGCTCGCCTTGATGATTGTTTTTGTTACATTTACGTCAGTTACAAAAATTAGTCGTAAATAATTGTGTCGACTGTTACGACGGTATTACTATGGTTGCCTTCGTTTCGGAAACATCAAACCAATAAATTTTGCAGTTAAATGAATACAAGTTTATTAAATTAGCAAACTTTATTACAAATAAAAAAAATTGTTCTCAACTTGAATAAAGACCCAAAAATATCTGTGAATAAATTGAAATTGCACGTGAAAGAATGACGTTCCTAAAAAAAAATCACGTTGTTCTTTTGAAGAAAAATTAATATAAGATCGAGTATTAATTTAGGGCACAATGAAATATACTATTTAAAAATCACCATTCGCTTTGATTAATATAATACAACAAGCTGACCCGGCAAACGTTGTTCTGCCTTATAAATTATTTCTATTGAATATTTTGGTTGTTAACGAATATATTGTAAGTGTGTAGGGATGGGATCTATGTCAGAAAAAGGAATGGAGCGCTGTAGACGATGATCGCGATAAAAACTGAACAACACCAACCATTCATTTTCTTAATACAATGTATTTCATTAACGTAACGAACATATATATAGTTTAATCTCTTAAAAATTAAATGTTAAGTGAAAAAAGTAATATATTTTTTGTCCTAAAGTATAAAAATGAAATAAAGAAAATCAATATTCATTTCGAAGAGCAATTGAGTGTACGATATTTTTTCTCAGTCCGTCTTTAGCCAACACAAATAAGCTCAACACAATAGTTGGCCCACGCGAGAACATGCCACATGTGAAAAACATGATGTGCCCAAATCTAAGCCGACATCGTTTGGCCTTGCGACTTATTGATTGTCACTGCGAATGCAAATCTAATATTCCAAAGTAAAATAACCGGAGATCCAACTTTCAATCGTAGAAGGTGTGGTGACATGCCTGGCAAATCCAGTGAGTTCAAAAACTATTGGATAATTTACAGCTTTTTAGCATCGCAAAATGTATCGATCCATTTGTATAAAACCAAGTCGCCTGGCATTGACTGCTGTATCTTGAAGTTTAAATCGTCGAGGTCCACTTTTTTTGGTGCCAAAATGGCTCTTTCTGCCAGCCACGCATGATTTATGTATTATGTGCGTACATCGGGAAATATGCGGTCAATGAGAGCATTTTGCGAATCAACTATAGTGCAGAAATTAGTGGGCAATTTTATGCATCCAGTATTTTCATAGACAGCAACTTTTCCATCGCCGATATCTAACAATTGGTCCGAGAATGTGTCAGCAGATGGGTCTTCTAGCATTTGGACGCGCGTGGTTTATTTTTAGCTGGACTTTTTCAACATTACGCCACATTGGCGATGATTTCAAGGAAGCGTTGATCTCCTCATCGTACGGTGAACGTGGATAGGAACACCCTAATTACCTAGCGTTGTGAAATTACGACCTGTTCTCATACCTACCAAATACACATAAAAAATTTCATGAAAATCGGTCGAGCTGTTTCAGAGGAGTACGAACACAAACACCGTGACATGAGATTTTTATATATTAGATAGATTAGCTGGAATTTTTCAACATTATACCACAGTGGAGATGATTTCAAACAAGCTTGATTTTCTCATTGTACGGTGAAAGTGGTTAGGAACACCCTAATTACCTAGCGTTGTGAAATATACTTTACGACCTATTCTCATACCTACCAAATAAACATAAATTTCATAAATATCGGTCGAGCCGTTTGGGAGGAGTACGAACACAAGCGTACGAATACACACATGAGATTTTTATATATTAGATTAACTGCATGGAGTTTTGAAGTTTCTCCAAACATAGTTGCATAAAGAACACTACTAAGATAAATGTTTTAATAAATTAGAGGGTGAAATGAGGAGACATTGTGTCTTATTTTTAAACACATTAACTAACTATATCAATCAATGGAACTCATGAAACCTTTTCCATGAACCTAAAGCTAATCAATATTTCACTTTTTATAAAAACATTGCGTTGATAAATTTTAACCATCTTGTGTTGATAAGTCTTAATAATATCGCAGATCAAGCCTCAAAGTATAGTTTTTAAATGTAAAATTGGAAAGAATGGGGAAAATGTGAGATTGATTTTTTTAATTTTAGCCAAATTAAATTAGTCAAAGCAAGAAAATAGCTTATTTTCTTTTAACTAAAACCGTGTTTATAATATTGCTATAATGAGCAGAATGACGGAAACAAATATTTGAGATAATTTCATATAAAATATTTAGGTTGTCTATTCATATAAAATCTTATCAAAATATAAATCATTTTTTTTAATTTTTTTATTTTTAGTGCTTTTTAGAATAATTATATTTTATCTTGCTAATTTCAATATTTTTTTTTTATTTTTCCATTGTTAAAATTTCTTATTTTCGATTCAATTTAAGAAGCACAGAAAAGAAAAGGGGCATGAACGCGAAATAGCGCGTTCATGCCCCTTTTCATGCGCGAAATATATATGTTTTTCTAGCTGGCAAAATAAATTTTGTAGGTGGAACAATTTTGTGATGGGAAAAAAACCCCATTGTTTTTTAAATATTAACTCGTACGTAAAATGGTTTTTCATAAAAAAAATTCTGGTCTCGATAAAAATTTTTAGAACTCGAGTGACTTTGAGATGGCTAAAAACCATCACTTTTCCAAATGTTGGCGATTACGAAATATGAGTCACGTGTGAACATGTTTTTCTGTCGGATTGATACCACTTGACTTAAAAAATATGATGTTCTTACATGTTAACTTTAAATTTGCGATAGAAGATTTCCCTTTTTTTTTATTCATCTTTTTCTAATTTAATCAAATTCAATATGTTTTCATCATTTGAAATTTTGAAAGAAGGTATTATTTTACAACAAAATATAGTTATTTTCATGTAAATCGATTTCTGGTGTTCATAACTTTTAGCTCTAATGATCTGATAATGTATTGGACTAGAGTCAAACTACTTTATATTTTATGTTGTATTATGACAACGTATTTATATGCTGTTTGATATGTATGACGCAAAGAGGAACTTCGTTAAATGAATTTGGTGGGCAAAATGGCATCGGGGGTTATCGTCTGTTGTGCTAGTAATGCTTTTTTCCTCAAAGCAATTCATTTCTTTTGAAAATAGCTGTTTTTTTCTGCCTATTCAGTGTTTCGTTTGTTGCTATGACAATGAAATGACATCGACATTGTCTGGTTAAAATATACTCTGAAGTACCTTAGATTTGATACGCGTCTGTTTCTATGATATTAAAGATTAGGAAGTGTTTTTATGACTATTTTTGGCTCTTTCATGATATTTCTTTCAAATGATGATGTGTTTAAGCACGATATTGAGACGTATCATATTTGATTAAATGTGATCTGGATATAGAAACTATCTTTATTTTTTTGGACATTTCTTTTTAATCTTGCAAGAAGATATGTAACTCTTATAATATGTTCCTTTTTTTAGACATAGAAAACGTTACTATAAAGGGTTTGTCTTTCTAGGAAAATATGTAAGAACAATAAGTAATTATATTTTATTTTTATTTAAAAAAAAAAGGGTGCAATGTATATTGTTACCTAAAAATCTAAAAGCCATCCATGTGCAATGAAAAGTACAAAAGATTCAAGAACGGATAAGGACGCTTTCTTGTACGTGAAATCACAATATAAAATACACCGAAGTCTACACAAGAATATCGTTGGAAATAAGCAGCAGCACACAAGAAGTAAATCGCTATCGCAACAAAACGTTGAAATACTCTTTTGTGACTTGCTACTGATTTTTCATTGACGTACTATTGTTTCTGTGACGGAGCAAAGAAAATCCAAGAAGGAAAATCCAATTCTTGCTCTTAATGTAGCTCTAAACAAGATTCTCGAATATTCTAAATCCCTTATTTTGTCGCCAAATTTGTTGCCAAAAATAGTGGGCACTAACGCAGTATCCATTAGGGCTGTCTGTAAAACTTTTTCTTAGTATGAAACGAAATGTGAAGGGAAACAATATTAAAATATATGATAATAATATATATTATAATAACAATATATATAATTTTTGTTTTTTCTCGTAAGTTACCTTGCAGAATGACGCCATCAATGCTCTTTTTTTAATGTCAAAGAATACTTTTCGGATAACTCGGATACCCTTGACATTTTTTAGTTGTGCTAATACCATAATGAAACGTGTTTTTTTTTTTTTTTTTTTTACTCTTTTATCTTTAGAATTTTTCGAGACAGTTTTAATAGAAAAAATTTGATCACTGTTGTGAATACCAGTTCCTACCAAACAGGTGTCAAAATTTCCTATAATATATTCAAATTAAAGTTTCCGGAATTTTTTTTCTAATAATATATTTTTAAAACCTTGACCATATTTTTAAAGTAACCTTAGATTTAAGCTGATTCCGTTTTATTCGAACTTTATATAATTTCCGCTGGAAATTTCACTTCCTTTTTTAATGAATATTTTTAAAGACATCCTTTCATATCTCCTTTTTTCAAAAAAATGTATTTTTAAACCCTCATAAAAAAAGTATTTATAACACTGGAATGCTCTGGGATTTCAACAGGGAACTACAGCCTTATTTTATCTTTATGGCTGTGTTAATATTCATAAAATAAAAAGTACCTATGAATATTAATAACCTTATTTTTAATATTTTTAAATATGAAAAGAATGTTGAGTTAACGTTATTGAAGTGGTGAATGCGATTTCATGGTAACCTGACAAGATTATTTGCATGGATTTTCCTCCTTCCCTGTGGAATTGGGGAAAGAAAGACTCAGTCAGGGTTACGTAATTTTCTTTCGTTGAGCGCGGTTTAGATTATATGATTAGAGACTTATAGTTTTCTTCATTAATATCTGAAGTATCTGGAAAACGGAGCTTTGCTCGGTAGGTTTTTTTTTAAATCTTGTTTTTTGGAGAAACTATTTACATATGAATCACATTCTGATTACATATGAATATTTTTCAATCTTATTTACATATGAATTAATTTATTAAACTATATTTAATAAACGGCTGGAGATGTATTGATGATTTATCTTTGTTAAACATGGATAATGCTAATGTTGTTATTGATCGTTATCCAAAAGAATTAAGTTTAATTGAAACGAACGAAAATCAACTCAAAATTACCTATCTGGATTTAAAAATAGAAATTTCTATTGGGAAAATTTTAATAAGATGTATTTAACTGCCAAGTAATTAAACTTAATAATTATCATTCTAATTTAAACTCAAAAGTTTTTAAAAATTTGATTTTCTCACAATTTAGAAAGATTTAAAAAAATGCAATAACAAAATTTCTTATATTGAAGAGACAAACAATATCTTTAAAAACTTAACTTGTAATGATTTTCCCCAAAACGTTTGCAATATAGAAGTTTTAATAAGAAAAAATATATTTATTTTCTAACATATTCTATTTTTACAACTAAAGATAAGATTTCTAGTTTATTCACTTTGGGGTTTTTATTCAATAGATGGTGCTGAGATCGTTCAATTTATTTCTTATGATGACGAGGCCCTTTGACCAAGCGTTATAGGCGAATTCAGCATTTTATGTGGGAATTTTGAATTTACTGTAACGTTGTGGGTCTGCACTAATAATTTATTTTGTTCGCAAAATTTTTGGAATTTTTAATTTCAACTTGTATGTTCTTTATTTTTATATTCTATTGATGTTTTTTGTTTTTAATGTTTAATGATCTTTTTGTAGTTCGGTTTGATTCAGTTTTGCTGGGGTCTTACTTAGGTTTAAATTTTTGAAATAATATTTTCGTTCTTATTATGTAATTTATTGTCTTTGAATTTATGATATTAATTTTTATATCCAAAACCTCAATCTCTTGGGATTTTCGGGACATTAAAAAAGTCTCCAGGCCGGATTAATCGTTCCTTTTCCTTTTTTTTGTTCCATTTTTGCATTTAAACTTAAATTTTATTTCTAATTTGGTTAAGTTCATTTGTGTTTTAGATCCAGCAGTATTAGCACTCTCCAAGTGCAATGCATGTTTTATTAGTTTTGGTTCAGGAAATACTTACTTTTAATTTAATAATGACTTTTTTTTGGTTGATAGTTTCTTACATATGAACTGATAATTTAAAAGAAATAAGAATCATGAATGCACTTAGTTTAACATGTTATTTGAAACAATCTGCTGTATTACAATATTTATTTTTCAGTTTATCTATCATTACTTATATTTTTGAATTTACATTCAGTTTTACCAAGGTGAAATCGGGTCCGAAATGACGCTATATGACATTGTCAGCATGAGAACAAATTGAAAAGGCTCTAATAGTTAGTTATAAAAAATGTGTTATTTGTGTGTGTGTGTGTAAATCGGGGTTTTCCAGGAAAAACACCAATATAAATAAACTGAATAAACGAAATAAATGTATATGCATATCTACCAGGATTGCTCGTCTAAAGTTATAAGATACTATTTCATTGGCTGTGATGCCTTGGCCCTTTTTTATATTAATGCGTAGGATGTCCAAAAAGTATGTTATCTTGGCTATTTAAAAAATATGCAATCAAACAAAAGACTTAATTATTGATTGAAATACAAGCTTTGGATTTTATTTCAGTGTAACTTCCGTGTATATTAAAGCATCTATCATAACGAAAATCATATTTTGTATCTTTATATATAATAAAGCACAAAAATGTTTATTGAAGTACATGCATTGAATTTTATTTCATCCTAATTTTTATCTATTTTGATTCATTTATAATAATGCAATATCTTATTGATATTATATCTGTATCGGAAAATAACAATTCCTTTGATGATAACCTGTCTATAATTGCGTGTTTCTCTGCACTATTATTCTAAATTTTCTAACCAGGATAAAGAATTTCAAAATATCAAAAATGTACGAATATCATTTTTTTTT
>JAPMOR010049530.1:4771-37751 GCA_026543865.1 Argiope aurantia | reverse complement strand
TCGAGGGCAATGAACCAATCGAGATAGCCCGAAGATCTGAGAAGAATGGGGAGAGGTGAGGGGGGGGGGTAAAATCTCGGAAGATGGGAAAACTCGATTTTCCAAAAGATTCCAACGAAATTATGTTCCTGAAGGGGTAGAGATTGGGGAAGAGAAATGCTTAAATCGATAAGAGGCATTTATCTTCTGCACATGCTATTCAGTAGCAGACGATTTTTTTTCCATTCCAATCTTCAATTTCTTATCCACATGTGAAGTTTATTTTTCAATTTGAATAAAGACTTTAGATGCTTTCATTCCAATTTCGGAACGAAAATTGAAAGATTTTCGAATGTATCTCGGAACAGATCTAAGAGTTACGATATTTCAAACATCATGAGCTTACTGCAGATATTTTATTTAAGTTTTTGAATTTACCGAACGGACATTTTATATGTATGACAGTTTTACTTCTTAATAAAGACTTTTTTACTTACAAATAAAGAAGATCCACACGCACGCACACACACACATACACACACACACATATATATATATATTAGTGATTAGTAAAAAGTTATCAAAATTTCAGGATTTTACATATGATATAAATAACAAAGCTTTCTAATTTTAATTTTAATATCAGTTTTATATTTTATTACATTTTAAGTATCTGATATCAATACAAACCCAACAAATTTTGGCTTACACATACAACTATTTTGAATATAACTGATTTTCAATTTGCTGAAAGAAAAAAAAAATTCAAATGTAATTTCTTCTCATACTAGTAGTCTAACACAACTAAAGATGTTGTATCAGAATTAGCTTATAAAAACGGACGAGACGAAATAAAATTTACAACACAAAACCCATTCAAACATAATGTTTTAAAACTTAATCATCCGCTGATTCAAATGCCTAACAGATATTGTTCCGAACAATTATTCCACTAAACTCGATGTATTCGCTGTAGGGGTTGTAGGGCGACACAGTCAACGAGGCCTTAATAACAAGTTTATTATCAAGAAGACATAAATACACAGACGACAAAACACAGCCGAGACGTACAGAAGCAATAAACAGCAGCACTTACAACAAACACCAGCCACCAAGTAGTAATTTGTAATAAACAACCACAGCAGCACACAAAGTGGCCAGACAAAATTCAGCAGGAAGAGAGAAACCACCAGAGGTCTTACTAAACGTCTGCTATTCTCCTCGCTTTAGCCGTTCTCAACTGCAGACTCACTACTATACGACTGGCTGACTGACTATTCAACACACAACTCGATGTTGTTTCAATACTTCAATCGGTGCACGGTTTAATCCATTAATTGCTTGAGCTCCATTCAACACGCTTGCGCCTGGCTGGACTGATCCAGCTAATTTGTCGCTGACTAACTATATGAATCAACACATAACTGTTACAGACTGTCTCCGGTTTGGTCTCCCAGCCTTTTATAGCTTTTGGAGCAGGGCACAGAAGGTTTTCGAACAATACAGCATAAGTCGCCTCCTTGCGTACAGCCGACCACCCCACCACCACTGAACGTAGCAGTATCGACAGGATTTATAGCGGCCGACTCATAAGTCTCCTCCTATTCGCCTTTTCGCGAAAATTCCTGAAGATTCTGATATCATCTATTTTGTCGTCGAATTCGTCGCTAAGACGGCAAATAATCGCCACATTTGTCGCCAAAACTATGTTTGTATGTCAAACTATCTTTCAGGTGATGAAACTAACTGTGTTGAAAAGCAACATTACAGATTCGTAAAAATATGCACTGCGTTTACGGCCATCAGATTGTAATTTTTACTTTTTCCTGTACGATATATTCGAAAAGAATGCATTGTAATCGTAAAAAAAAAACCCGACTCCGAGGTTTTGAAGAATTTTGCATTTTAGAACTTCCCCAATCCGAAAGAAAATTTTCGAAATTCTATATGTTTTCTCTGTCCGTGAACGCGATAGCTAAAAAACGTTTGGATTAGAAGAAAGAAGTCTGGCATGTTAACTTAAGACCAAATTCTTAAATTTGTATCACATTTAGAATAAAATACACTCAGAGGAAGTCTGTGTAACATGCTGCCAAGTATAAATGAACAAAATAATTACAAAGCAAAGAGCTAGATAAATAAAATTTGGCATACAGATTTCGCATTTGTAATGTAGATCCTATAGAATTTCAAACTTAATCCGTCAAGATATTGACAGTCTGATGACCTGTACATTCCCGTGCATGTAAACGCTATAAGTAACCAGAATAAGTGATCTCCTGAAACATTCTAGCATACTCTGATAATTTTGTCATGTCATGGAATGCCTTGCATGATATTAGCATACAATAGTTACGAAATATTAACTTTTGGCGTGAAGCTATCGTGGCATCCTCAGCAAGTGTTTTGGCGATTAATTCCTGACATGGGGTTAATAGTATCTGAAAACTAAATTTGCACTTTAGACATGTTTTTCTCAATCGGTTGAAATAAAGATTTTACACAAAACTGCACTTGTAGTCACAAAATCCCTTACTGAATTTGATATATTTAAATCATTGTGTTTTTGAATTATCGTGTTTACATAATTCTGAAAGGGCAGACCGACAGACAGTCAACCTGTTGTTGATTTATCTCAAAATTTGACAAGTCGATTTTAAATCTGTGTGTCGAATCTTTTCTATCTAGTCTTATCTTGGTTTTGTAATTATCGTGTTAACTTATATTAGGACACCCAGACAGATGGGATTCCTCTGTACAGATTTTATACAAAATTTGATAGAAATTTATGAATTTGATCTAAAGACTGTATACCAAATTTCAACCTTCTAACTCTGAGCGTTTTTGAATTATTTTTGTCACAGACAGACGGACATTTCAATGAAATGAGTTTTTCGAATTCAGGGAGGTCTAAATTGCGGGGATTCATCAACATTTTCGGGTTCGAATTTTCGAACGATTACTATACTTTCTCTAAACTACGTATACGGGAAAACAGAAAAATGTAATGTCTTAAATAAATAAATGAAAGTTGTCACGTGATGTTTTGATGGCAAATCTAGTCCGATATCAGATTTTGTTTTCAATCAATTGAGAAAAAAAAGTCCCAAATACCTATGTCATTTACTAGTACTTCCGCATGGTATGGATTAATTGCCGAAAAAAATCTCTACATTTGGCATGCTAGAGTTGTAAAAATGCTAGATATGTACCAAAAATATATAACTTCGCCAATGCCGTGAAGGCATTCACTGACTTGCCCAAGGCACAGAATTTTATACGGCTGGAATGATATAACATTTCTATTTGGAAGTGCGCAAGAAAGTTTTGGGGTGACCACGACCATTGGTTTAGAAGCGTAAAGATACTTTTTTATTACCTGTATAAATAGATGTATTTTATAAAAGGAACTTACTAGGTAATGGTTAATTTAACTCGTATTTTCATGTTCTTCGAATAGAAATTTTTATTTTTTATCGAATAAGTTGGTGCGGATTTTCTTTATACTGAAAACTTCACCAAGAAAAGCATGATTTCATTCGTAGACGAAAACACATCATTTCCAAAGCAATATTCCCCACTCCCATCCCTTTACTAACATCCTGAGAAGGTAAAAAAAGAAGAAAGGAATTCAAAAAAAAAAAAATACTATATAAATAAGAATAAAAAAAAAGAAATAAAAAAAACTTTAGCTAGAGCTCCATCCTTTTGAAAGCGAATGATACGAATTTTATGGCCAACCAGATTGCTAGAGCGAGCTCCTTTCCTTTTAATACATAATCCGCTCTCCTTCTTCAAGAAACTCGCAGAGCGCGAATTCGGGGTATACGTTCGAAATGAAATGGAAGCAAGCCATAACGGCCGAAAGAGCAGCCAATGCGCAATAAAAAGCAAATGAAAAGATGCGCATTGAATTCCGGTTTTTATTACTAGAATTTAAAAGTAATGGACCTGTTAATGGATGAAAACGTAGGCGTGCATTCAAAGAAATGGCCACTAAAAGATGGGGAAAACCAGTTCGCCAATTTCATATCAATCAGAAAGTATTTCCACTTTTCGGAATGGCAACTGTTAATGGGGATATAAATAGAAGATAACTGAAATTTTATCAGGGTGTGTCGGAACCAGAACGGGTATCAGAAGTAACAGGGACATATAGAAAACGATTTTTGAAGTTTTGTAGAATCTAAGGATTTAGAATAATAAAAAAGAGTATTCTTTCCAGAATGTTTTTAAATACTGCTACAATACGAGCATTTGATTTTTCGTAGCACAATTGAAAAAAAAACAATTGATTTCTATTGCGTCTATATTCTTTTCCTAGGATTAGACCGAAATTCGAAATATCGACAAAACCATATACCGAATGTCTATTTATGTAGAAACTACGTTTTTGAGATATCGAGGCATATGAACAGGTTCGAAAAGTCATATCATATGACTCTCCGACCTGCCCGAAAGCACACGGATAAAGAATACTCAATGTACGGACCGCCGCAACAGCAACATTGGCGGGAACTATGGTTGAGTCCGAAAGGCCATCACCGGCTATGGTACAACCGAAGGAAGTACGTCCCGTCATCGATGGCAGGAGGCAGATCTCACACCTACTTATGCACCCACCAGGGTGGCGAGATCCAACCACCATACCGGAAACATCTCATTCTCATCTCGGGGTACGAACAGGGTCGAAAAAAAAAACGAAATTCTTCAGGCAGATTTTATCCAAAAGTTGACAAAAATCTGCAATTTTGGTGTTATGGCCCCATATAAAATTTTATCCGTCAGTTGTAGATTTCTGTCAAATTTTTAACGAATTCCAACCACAAGAAATTTATTGGTCAGGCTGTCCGAATAAAAACTAACCCTATAATTACAAGACTACGTGAGAGAGATGGTAAAAAAAAAATACTGCACATATTTAACCTTTAAATTGCAAATACGTGTCAAATTCGGAACAAAATCCATCGAGCAGTTGACCAACTGCTGGTCTTTATTTTGTATTCATATCAACATTGTAATTAAAAACACACACAGAATTTAGGTAAAATAAAATTTAATCTAAAGTTATAGCATTTTTTATTAAATTTTGGAAAAAAAATTAATAAAAGATGCTATAACTTATAAATTTGTCAAAAAGTTGAACGATTGCAAATCTACTTTTATACTCATTTAAACACGATACTTCAAAAGGGCAGTGATTTAAATAAGTACATAAAATATGGTATATGATTTTGTAACTCATTTATTTTTAAATTTTGATTTTTTTCGGTTAGAAAAAATGTTCAAAATATATATTTGGTTTTCTGATACGTGTGCATTAACAAAATCTCAGAAATAATCGCCAAAAATAACATGCTCTTTTATAACTATTGTTCTTTAATAACATGTGGTTAATAATTCACTAGTATATTTAATTATTAGTATATGTATTAAGCTTTGTTTGTTCCAAATAATCTATTTTTTCTACTTATAGCAATAAGTCGTAAAAATAATTTTACGTGCCGTATACTTTATTGGCATATTCCGGCATGTACACAAATAAAAATCTTAATTTAGATAATTCTTGAAAAAGAGATAACTAAGAGTGCGCCCGACTCACAAAAACAATAAAAATAAGGTCCCATTAAAATATGCACGTGACAGTTTCGTACAACAATATGCGAATAATTTCATTTTTTGAGTACATTTTATAAAGATGGTCACGGATCATTTTTATTTATCAAATATTCTCTGCTGTTTCCCCCTTAAATCCAATAATTGTTTTCTATTCTCGGAATATTCATTCATTCATTCATTTTATGGGATGTGGATTATTTTCAATTACTATATACAGAGGAAAGATTTTGTGTAATATGGATAATTTAGAGTTAGATTAACCCATAAGTGGTATCGTAAAATTTATGCCTTAAAATTTACGTTTTATAAAGCTGGTTTGGAGCGTAATTGCCAGCTAGCCACAGTGTCGCTCCTAGCCAGCATTAAAAAACGCAAGTAAACACATGTAAATGAATTTTTATATCTACAATGGAGTTTTTATTGGACGAATAAATTAATAAATATATCTCTTATATAATTTATCAGTTTTATTTTCTAGCATACGAATTATAGAAGAAGTATTGAAATCGTTAAGAAATTCGAAACTCGATGTTTTAAGGAATCTTCACGTTTCAAAAGTCCTTCAGTTCAAAAACCACATTCTTTGCACACATTCTTCGTCTTCGAAAACCACATTCTTCGTCTTCGAAAACCACATTCTTTGCACATATTCTTCGTCTTCGAAAACCACATTCTTATGTGAATATGATAACAGATAAACACTTTGAGCTCGATCGATAAAATTTGGTCTATAGATTTGATATAAAATTTTGCAGATTTATGTCAACTTTTGAGCAAAATCCATTTTGAAGAAGTCTGTCTGTCTCGTCGTGCGAGTTGAAGAGTATAAAAAAAGGCTCAATAACTACAAAATGCAAAGAGCTAGGTCAGTAGAATTTGATACGCAGATTTATCGACTAAAGTGCAGGTATTTAGCAAATTTTGAACAAAATTTGACTAACGGCTGACCCTCTGTCAGTCTGTACATTCGCATATCTGTATACCAAAAAATAACTCATAAACGCAATGACCTGCATCAATAAAAATCACGCCGTGACCTTGCGACTTCATCTGAAGTTTTGTGCCAAATTGCGGTAACAATTAGGAAAAAAGCATCTAAAACATATATTTTCGAGATAAATTCCGTAAAAATACTAGAATCATGTCAAAAGTCTATATTTAGTTACTATCGTTCATCAGTGCCATGCAATATATTCGCGGCTTTACCTACGAAATCCAATTATATGCAAAGGAAAGGAGATAAAAACTTTATTGGAGAATATGCGAGAAAGTATTGGGGAGAATTGTCCCATCTGGTTTCAAATATCTATTTCTGAAATGTCTTTAATTTTTATTTTATATAAATGCTCATATCCCCTTCTAGATAAGTTACCAATGATATCCTTCTTTCTTGAGAAAATGTAACTACTTAACTGCTTAATATCTACGGCTACCTGCGCGAAACGACGTTAGAATATCCCATTCTTAACCATTGCACTGATTTCACCAACTCTTATTTCATAAGAAAACTAAAGACCTATAGATACATCATCAATGATATCTTGTCCTCTCTTCTCTTTTCATAAAGTTTTACAACATACGGGAAATGAAATTCTTGTTACAGCCTCCAGCTTCAACAATTAGATAGATTTCGCCAATATTTTCATCACTTTTGAAACATGGCTAACTAGTCCAAATGCTTTGATACACTAACTTAAAATAAACAAAATTTCATTATAACTAGTTTATTCAGACATAGCTATTAATATAATACAATCTGTTACTTTCATATTATTATATTATTGTTAACAACATAATTATTAATATTATTGTTTCATTATCATTCGGTATGCGTACTGTGATTAATTAGATAATAAAATTTATTCTACGAGATATTACAAAGCACAAGTAGCAAAAAAATGAGGTGTACATAAATAAGAGCACTTGAGGAAATCAACCTACATGTAAATAAAAAAACAACAACATGTAGATAAAAATTCGATCAGAACATCGGAAGGAAAATCTGAGTGTCTTTCCATACCTATCACCCGATAAGCCATCACGTGAAATGGAATTCTCAAGAAGAATCCCTAGATCTCTGTTATTAATAGATATAGGTCTATAATTCTTACATTTCCTAGAGCATTAACTTTTATGGTTTAAGTAGCCACGTTTATCACCAAAATCAAAAGTCACTGCCTTGGCAACCATTCACTCTAAATCCCTCTTTTCATGGACGAGATTCATATTGCAGGAAAAGGCTATTGGAGATTTGTAACAATATGATGAGCAAACGGACGGTCGCTGGTTATTTATAATTTTTTCAAATGTCAATAGAATATTCTTGCTAGCATATAGTACTTCTGAAATATCATTCGATAAACTCATAGGCATTAAATTTCTTTATTATACACTACAGGTATAGAATTTAGTTTATTAGGTAAAAATATGAATAAACTTTCTTTTGATAGATGATATCTACTGAAATTTCCAACAGAGTGAACTGGATACTTCATAAAAAGCAGGTTTCTTATCGCATAAAAGTCAAATGGAACTTTTTTTATATGAAATAGAATAAAATGAAATACATTTCATTTTATTGAAACGATAAATTTTATATCACAGTAAATCAAATATTCCACTACGTTTTTCACTGATAACTGAAAATCATATTTCAGACGAATGAGTGTGTTTTATTTCAAGAAGCGATAGTCATACTTCGATTTCGAAGCATCTTTTTATGTACTTTCCAGAAACTATAAAATTTATGTAAATCGCATGAAAATTTCTATTTTCCGATTTTTATGAAAATATATTTCTTAGGAAATAAAAATATGTCACGGGGGTACTCTAGATATTTATCAAAAACAAATATTTATAGATATTATGTTTTAAAAGAAAAATCACTACTTAATGTTACATAACTTTAAATGCTCAGTTTCTTGATGTTTTTTGTAAGAAAATTTTTCAAACACCTTCTATCAATAAAAAAAGTTGTATTAAAGATCAGTTATCATTGGCGACCTTCTGAATCGCCAAGTATATTTTCGTTAAACTCAATTTCCAATAAATCTTTTATGCATAACGTGATGTTCATCGTTTCCTATACTCTGTTTCACCCTAACTTGGCAGTAGTGTATATTCTAGGCATGCCGAATCACAGTCGTTGTCAAGGGAACTGGGTTACTTTAAAGTAAAAAGTTACTAGAAATGCAGATCGCCGGCGAAACTTTATCTCGCAAATTTTTCGCCAAATAGTAAATATTTATTTACTTTATTATACTATCAATTTATCGGAGAATTAATTGTTTCCTTATTTTCATTGTTTTTTCAATATTATTAACACATTATTTTAATAAATCATTAATGTTATTTCATTTCGTTTCATCGTTTCTCAAAAGAAAACCATAAATCTTTCAATATTCGTAAAGCGCAGTTCGGCTAATGTTTTTCGAAAAGATATCTGTATAATCGTTCACATCTTTTAAAACTTTATCTAATGTTGGGATCTCATTTCTACGAAAATATGCATGTATTTTTCGTCAAATACAGGGCAATGTAAAATCATCATATTTTACAAGACCTGAATGTTTACCTACTGAGCTTGGTCATTTCTTTCCGGGGGTACTAAAAGGACTGGATGCCTTTATTTCTTTTTTCGAAAGGAAAACTGTTCATTGCGAAATACCTGCAAGGTGCGAAACTTTATCGACGATTTGATTGATAGAATCTTGAGGGTTTTCTCGGAGTCGAGAATAAACTTTTAATATGTTTCTGCATGTGCACTTTTTGTTGGTTTCACTCGTCTTGAAGGTGTGCACAGCGTAGTCGGTGATAACACTTTCTCTTTTTCAGACATTTTAGAAGTGAATAAAAATAACGAATCGAATAAATATTCAACAATCAAAACTAATAAATACTAATGTGATTAATAGTATCAAAAATATCAGCTGGTAAAAAAACGAGAATAAAAAAGTACGAAAGATTATAACGGTTGCGAACTGAATGAAGCTGAGTTGGCGGGGACGTAAAAGAAAAGCACGCCAAATATTTGACCTTGAAGACCGGTTCTAGCCAAAGTGGAATTCATTATGTCAATCTTTTAGTTTTATTCGTTCGCTTTATTTACAAAATACTTAACAGATAAGCACTTCTAACTTGAGAATGATTTTAAATACATACTGATAAAAACAGGATTTCTGTAATTTATGATAATATTTGATAAATTTCTGCGCATTTTAACTATTTTAAAGTCGGAATTGATGGGGAACTTTTTCCCAACGCGGAGCATTTTCTACCTTTTACAATACTGCCAAGTTAGGGTGACACAGAGTATAACATAGTGTTACGAATCTGCAATGCTGCTTCCCAGCACAGTTAATTCCATCGTAGGAAAGTTAGTTTTACGGACAACTCTCCATTGGATGTTGATCGGATGCTGGATCAATGATAATCGGACTTGGCGAGAAATTTGGCGACAAAATGGACGATAATAAAATCTGCTGGAATTTCGGAGATAGAACCCATAGGAGGCGAATTATGCCTTGATTTCACGTCGCTAAAGGGAGAAACGCGGAAGGATAAGTGCATTTCCTGAATTTTTTCTTATTCTTTGATCTTGATTTTCGCCTCTTTAGATACTTTTTCGTAATTTTTTTTATCTCCCACGTGTATGTGAGTGTCGTGTGTTTTCTGATCATAACATTTTAAATGAAAAATTGCGTATTGATTGCTTCCATGGCTATTCAAATGGCAAAACAGCTTTCAGGAGTGACACTAAGAATATTCTAATTAATATTAAATGTGACAAAGATTATTTACCGATGTTTTTCTCAAAATATTATCAATAAAAATTCAATAACAAATAAAAAAAAAGGTCTAATAGCATAACGAATTATTATTATTTTGTAATTAGATAAAATTAGGTAATTTTTAATTTATTAAAATTGCTTCTTAATTTAATTAAAATTTAGGTGATTCATAATTTTAATAAATTGGAAAATTACCTAATTTATTAAAATTAAATAATTTTATTATTATTTAAATAACCTAATATCAAGAATAGATATCTTAAATTCATTCATCGTAGCTTAATCTTTAGGCCCTTTACAGTGAAATATAATTATTAAATTAAAGTATTTTATTTTGAATAAGTATCTTTTCCCGCCAATATTACGAGATATACGTAGTTTTTAGGCCTCCTAAGTCCGCTTATAATCCGAGTTCACCTTATTCTTAAAGGTAAATATATTCTCCTTTCATCTTTCTTCTCACCCCTATTTTGACTAAATAAACGCATTCTGAGGCATGCGCAAAGGTGCGAAGGGCTTTGGAATCCGAGGAAGAACATTCAAAGAAATGAATTTGAATAAAAATATGGAAGAAAATAGCAGATTTATGACTGAGGAGGGTTTATAGAACTGAATGAAAAATTATTATTTTTTAAGAATTCTTATATACGCTTGAGTGTTAGTAGATGATTCTTAGTAAACATCATGCCTATATATAAAAAACAAAATATATACGTATAATACATATATAGTCTGGAAATGCATGTATACTTAATGATGTTTCCGGAAATGCATACATACGAAAATATACCGGCCACTTTAACGACGCTGACATACTTGAAAGATAAAGATTTTTCTCAAGTATACAGAAAATCACGATACGGTTTAGTGAAGAAAAAAGAGACACACCCACTTCAAAAGTGGTTTTTTCTACATTTTATTCTAGAATAGCACCGAGATTTAGATGAGATCTTAAATCAACTGCGCCGATAGCTACTTTCAATAACTTTTCAAGATGTTTGCGGAACATGGCTATATATATTCTGATAAAAATTTAAGGAGCACAAATAAAGATACTATAGAATTTCTAGTAATATGTTTTGGATTAAGTAAATATAGTTATATTTGGGTTTGATATGAATCAACAGATTTAAGTTCCGAATAAAAATATATAAATAGAAAATTAAAAAAAAAATGAAATCTGATATCGGAAATTTTATGTTATTATGTGAGAATATTAATATTTTTTAATCATTATTTGTTTTAATTAAGTTAAGTCATAAACAAGTTTAATCCAGTTTGAAACAATCACGTGAATATCATATTACGCATGCGTCGATATTTAGAAAAAGAAGGGCTTTTTTTCCCCCTCGTCTCAAAATCGTTCGAGCTCCAAAACTTTATATAAGGTACAATTTTTTTTTTCGAAAATTTGTTCTAAATTGGTTTTGAAGCATCATGTGCCTACTGTATTGCGCAATCATCAACTTTTAAAAAAGCGATGATTTTTCTTCATCTGAAAATCATTCGAACTCCAATACATTTTTCGCGAGATGGAAAAATTTAAAATTAAAAAAAAAATCACATGTTATTTAACATTCTACATATACATATGTGTATATGTTATATATATTCATATATGCATATAACATATAACAATCATTCCCATTTTATTCTCTGTGCTTCATCAGGCGATAACTTATTACGACCCTGCCCTTCGTTGGAAAGACAGGAGAATCGTGCAGGCGAACATTCTCACCTTGTAACTTTTTGTTGGCGATAAGTAGCCAAATTCGACAACTTTCTTTATCATTTAATAACCCTAATAACGAAAAATTAATGCCTCAAAAGAGATAAATCGCTAATTTTTTGTCCGTGAATTTTGTGCCTTCAACAACCTCCAACCAAAGCAACATCATGTTCTCACATGATAATATATATAACGCCAATGTACGTGGCACAGAAATAGCTTTTATAAACGTTTAGTTTCTGAAAATATAAACTGAGAAATTTAATGTTTTAAACCAATACTATTTAATGCATAATAATTAATAGTAATATATACTGACTTTGAAAAGGGAACGAAACAACCAGTGAATATCACAATAATGAAGTTGAATATTATTATTTCCATTAATATTTACCATTATTATATTATTTCCAATAATATTTCCTTTAGAAATAGCAAGAGATGGAAAAAATTGGGCTTCACTGTATCCATACGTGAGCGACACAAGCAGATCAAGAAATTACATCTTAACAACTAAGATTTAATATTCCAAAATGTTTAAATGTTTTTAAATGTTCCAAAGTTGTCTAACAACCATCCTGAAAGTAGTTCACCGTTATCTGCATCAAAATAATTCATCGATTGTTATACATTACCTGTTATTTTTATTTAATTCCTGAAAAAAAATATTAATTCTGATTAAATATCTGATTTGTGGGAAAAATTAAAAAAATTATGCAGAAATTTAGAAAACTCTTTAGTTAAAAGTCAAGAATTTATATAAAATCTTAAACACGAAAAACTTTTGACACTTTTTCCATTCCAAGTTCCAATAAACAAAATGGCAACGAAATAGACGTTGGTTTGCTTTCTCAAATGAAAGTTCTCGGAATGGAATCGGAAATACGTCGAAACACTACAAAAAGGAAACAAAAAAAATCTACAGCATCAAAATAGAATCCAAAAGTATTAATAAATTCAAAATGTCAACCAGTTCCAAATGCATTTCGGCAATGTATTTTCGAATATCCAGAAGGACTTCAGATCGTATATATTCCAAATTGCAAAACTCGTGTTGGCAGCATTGAAAAAATAAAAACTCATAAAGCAACGGAAATGTAAGTGAATATAGAACCGACTATTTATTTTATATCCTGTACTGAAAAGATGGATGTTCTGCGACTTGAATCAGTTTCTTTTTTGTTATTTTTATAGGGCATATGGTTAGGTTATAGTTTATTTGCGATTAGAGTAAATTTCTCGAAATGAACTGTGAATGCTTGATTTTACACAGAAAAGTAATTCAGAATTCGAAAGGAAGAAGAATTGGGTTTTATAGGAAATTTATGCATTGGGGAAATGATTTCAACTTTGACTATATTGCAAAAGTAAAGATTTTGCAACTCTACTTTATCAGAATAGAATTTCTTATATTATACTAATTATACTAATAGTGATTTATTAAAGGCATAGAGAAATAAAAAATAATCGCAATCATATTTTCTTTGACAAATAATGGCTGAAATTTACATCAGCATTTCTTACGAAAAAATTTTTATGGTTTTAAAATTTATTTCCAATTTCTTTTAAATGAATTAATTCAGAAGTTAATACCTAATTCTAATCTTTTTTTTATTACAAAGAAAGAAAAAGTAATACATTCTGAAAAAATACTCGACTGCAAGTTTTGGGACCTCTTTGAGTTCACAAAACGCGTTTCTACTTTCGCGTATACTAAATATAAAAAAATATTGTAACTATAAAAAAAAAGAAGAAAAGAAAGAAACACATTCACTTCAAATGTGGTTTTCGCTACAATTTTTTTAAGAATAGCACCGAGATTTAGATACGATATTAAATGCACTGCGCCGACAGCTACTTTCAATAACATTTTCAAGATGTTTTATGAATATATTTTTGCAATATATATTCCGATAAAAATTTATAGAACATATATAAAAATATTATAGAATTTCCAGCAAAATATTTTGTATTAAATAAATGTACTTATATCTGGGTTTGACATGAATGATTAGATTTAAGTTCCTCTTGATAAATATATATACGAATTTTTAATGTTGCTTCTGAACATAGCTAGTTCTATATTGTAAGATTGAGTTTTACTCCATTGGATGCTGATAGGATGTTGGATCAATGACAAACAGGCTTGGCGACAAACATGGTGTCCATTTGGCGACAAAATGAATGATGACTAGAATGTACAAGAATTTTGGCTATAGGACCAATTTTTCCATTTTGTTCCAAACGGATGATACTAGCATCTTCAAGAACTTTGGCTATAGGACCAATTTTTCCATTTTGTTCCAAACGGATGATACTAGTATCTTCAAGAATTTTGGCTATAGGACCAATAATCCAGCAAAGCGCAAGCATTCAAAGGTGCTCAAGCAATTAGTGGATTGAGAATTGAACCGTCTGCTGGGTTCTGGAATCTAGTACTGAATCATCATCAGTGGAGCAAGCATATACCAAATTTCACCCGTCTAGATCTAAGGGTTTTTGAGTTATCTTTATCACAGACAGATGGACATTTTTCAAACATATTTTTCGAATTCAAGAAGGTCTACAGCGTGGAGAATCGTTAAACACTCGAGTTCGAATTTTTTGACTATTATTGTACTTTCTTTGTGCCTACGTATGCCAGAACGTAAAAACTGAGGAAATTAATGCTTTAAATCAATATTACTTAATGCCAAATAATTAATATTAAGATATATTGACCTTGAAAATGAAATGAAACAACGAGTAAATAATTCATTTATAAAATAGAATATTTAATTATTATTTTTGAAGAATGTTTTTGGTGCCAATAAACTTCGCGAAATCAATTAATCAATCAATATCATTTAAGAAATTAGAAAAAAAAACATTAATATTTACGAAAATCAGAAGAGACAAAATAATGGACTCAACAGCATCCGTTTCTGAGCGAAACAAACAGATTACGAAATTCCATCTTGACAACAAAGACTTAATGTTCCAAAATATTTAAATGTTTTGAATGTTCCAAACAGGAAAAGTTATTTCACAACCAACTGCATCTGGATAAGAATAATTCGTTCATATCATACATTACTTGTTACTGTACACTCCCAAGTACACGGCCAAATATGGCGTAAGGACAGGACGGATAACAAAAATGCCGGATAGACCGGAGTTCTATAAACTCATTTCTTCGCCCAACAATACTACAAAACAAAGTTACCAAAACTCAATGTTACAATACATATTTTCTCACTTCTTATTGAGTACTAAGCCCTGCATTCATCTCAATCCCCGTAAAATGTGAACCAGGTTGCTGGCCAGTGAATCATGGGAGCAGTTGCTGGC
Source organism: Argiope aurantia (assembly GCA_026543865.1). NCBI lineage: Eukaryota > Metazoa > Arthropoda > Arachnida > Araneae > Araneidae > Argiope > Argiope aurantia. The sequence goes on along the minus strand of JAPMOR010049530.1, from coordinate 22,304 downwards.
AGCTCAACGATTTAAAACAGAAGACTGTACAGGTAGTTTATATACGTTTATAGACTGAACTGCATATTTCAAGAATTAATTAGAAGAAAAAAAATAAATTAAAGGATACAAACGTTCACATTTTAACAGAAATTCTGTAATCTTCACTGTGGTACACTAAAAAAACCAATAATAATATATCAAGAATAATTTACGAATGCTGTACTTACTGTGCAGTTTATAATCAGGCATAGCGGCACCAATTAAGGTTAATTACACACTGGCGAAACAATGAACGAGAGGAAGGCTCTTCACCTGTCACAACTTCTGTTTTGTACACGACACGTAGGAGGATCGCAGCAGATGCCCGTTTCCAATACTTTGGCAATGTTGCCAATGCAACACCTTGCCTTTCTCAATTAATCACGATAACTAGGTCGGATAGTACGAAAGCCGGATAGTCTCTAACCGGATACTAGGGAGTGTTTTGTATTTATTTATCTAATTTTAAAATAAAATATAAAGTCCGGTGTAAATACATGAATTGCAAGAAAAACACAATAAAAAAAATGTAGAAATTTTCCAATTTTTAAAGTCTTACAGAACTCGGATGATTAAATCTCGGAAGCCAAGTATTTAAATGAAATCTTAAACACGAAAAACGTTTGACACTTTTTCCATTCGAAGTACTAATAAATAAAATGGCAACGATATAGACGTTGCTTTGCTGTCTCAAACGAAAGTTCTCAAAATGGAATCGGAAATAGGTCGAAACACTACAGAAAAGAAACGAAAAAATAAAAAGTCTCCAACTTCAAAGTAGAATGCAAAAGTCTTAATAAATTCAAAATGTCAACCAGTTCCAAAGGCATTTCGGCAATGTATTTTCGAATATCCAGAAGGACTTCAGATCGTATATATCCGAAATTGCAAAACTCGTGTTGGCAGCATTGAAAAAAAACCGCATAAAGCAACGGAAATGTAAGTGAATATAGAGCCGACTATTTATTTTATATCCTGTATTGAAAAGATGGATGCCTCGCGACTTTAATCAGTTTCTTTTTTGTTATTTTTTAGGGCGTATGGTTAGGTTATTGTTTATTTGCGATTAGAGTGAATTTCTCGAAATGAACCTTGAATGTTTGATTTTATAGAAAAAAGTAATTCAGAATTGGAAAGAAAGAAGAATCGGGTTTTATAGAAAATTTATTATGCATTGGGAAAAGGACTTCAACTTTGATTGTATTGCAAAAGTAAAGATTTGGAATATTTAAAAATCTACTGATTGTGGTTTATTAAAGGCAGAGAGGCACAAAAATCGCTGCCATATTTATTTATTTTTTTCAGAAATAATGACCGAAATTTCCATTAGCATTTCTTACGAAATAATTTATGGTTTTTAAAATGTATTTTCAATTATTTTTTAATAAATTAATACAAAAGTCAGTATCAATTTATTAGTTTATCGCTTATCTAGTTTTATGGTATAGTATGAGAAAGAAAAACATTCATAAAAAAGCCCCTCAATTTCAATATTTTGATAAGACTGAAGCCTTCCTGAGTTACAAACACGTATTTTTGTTTTCTCGTTTAATGAGTATAAAAAAAGTATTGTAATTGTTAAAAAAAAAATCGAATTCAAAATTTCGAAAACAATCTCGAGTTGAAAATTACATTTTTCGAAAATGTCTGTCTGTCTGTGACAAAGATAACATAAGGACGCTTTGAGCTAGACAAATGAAATTTAGTAAATGGTCTTTAAACCAAACTTGTAGATTTCTATCCAATTTTGTGCAAAATTCATTTATAAGAAGTCCGTCAGTCTGGCTGTGTGAAAGTATGTTAGCACGATAACTACAAAAGCAAAACAGCTAGATAAATAAAATTCAGTGCACAGATTTAATATCTATTGTATAGACGCCTATCAAATTTTGAATCGAATTCAACAAGGAGTTGACGGTCTGTCGGTCTGTATTTTCAAAAGCATATAAATCAGCTAACTCAAAAACGCAATGACTTAAATATACCAATTTTGGTATTTGAATTTTAACTATAAATGTAATTCTGTGTCAGTCTTGGTTCCAATCATTTAGAAAAAGCGTGTCTAAAGTATAAATTCTATTTTGAGTGCTATTAATCTCATATTAGGAATTAATCGCCGAAAAAACTTGCCAAGCGTCACATGATACATTCAGTGAAAATGTGAAATTCATGCCAAACTTTAATATTTCGTAACTATTGTTCGACAGTGCTATCTATACAAAGCGTTCTCTGTCGTATACAAAATCCACAATTTTTTTACGGGGTATCAAATAACTTTTTCGAGAGTATGCGAGAAAGTTTTAGGGAGACCACTGTCACTGGCTAGAATTATGTGTCTGTATCTTGGTCCATCCACTTCTACGTTTAAATCCACTTATACGTTACTGTGTGTATTTTTGGAAACTATAATTCTAAAACGAAATGTTATTCCAACATTAGATTTATAGATTTCTACCAACTTGTGGTCGAAATAGGCTAATGAAAAATATATTGATCTGTGTGCAGGCTTGTGAAAGTGGTGAATATAAAATGAAATTAATTACAGAGATATGTGGTGATAGCTTCATAATCTAGTTAAGAGCCTCCGGACTTGGGTGATCACTTTTGTCTAGTGGTTATTTCACGCGGCTATGAACCCTAACGTCGCGGGTTCGGTCCTCGCTCAAGCTGCCTCCACAGACATAATCTAGTCTATGGTTTTATCTTCAAAAGTGTATAACCGAAATAAATTTTGAACCAAATATCTTAACAATTTGATCGTCTATCGGTCTGTACATTTGGATACATATAAATGCCGTAACTCTAAAACAAAACGAGTAATTAGTTACAAAAATTGTAGCTCAGTCTTATCCTGATTTCTGCATTCAAAAAAAAAGTCCAAATTATAAACTCGGTAAATATATACATATATATACTATATATATAATATGAAGCACAAAACGATCATTTGCGGTGTCGGTCATTATAAGTGTAAATTTAAAATTGGGGGTGGGAGGATGCTCTGAATATGTTGTCATCTTATGGAGTTACACAAATGCATTGCAAAAAAAATCTCCGAAGTCTCGTGAAAATTCACGTGGATGACCAAAACCTGCGAAAGAGGGTCGAAAAGGCAGGAATGAAAGCTTTATTAAATAGTGTCCACTCCCACTCTTCTTTTTTTTTTTTTTTTGATTACGAAATCCATTTTTTTTTCCATTTTTCTAGAGTTTGCATGCACAATTTAGTTTCATTCTGTTCATTGGATTTAGCTGCAGATTTTTTCTAAACAGAAAAATATTTTATAGCCACTCTATTGCCTCAGTCTTCTGCATTTGGATAAGAATAATTCAGTATATATCATTACGAATATGTAATGTTGCTTTCCAGAACAGTTGGCTCCGTCGTCGGAAAAATCGTTGTACGATCCGTTCTATTGGATGCTGATCAGATGCCGGATCAGGGACCTCCGACTTTGGTGACTATTTGGCGACTATGGCGACAAAATGGATGATACCGGAATCTTCAAGAATTTTGTCGAGAGAGCCAATAGGAACCGAGCTATGTTTGATTGTTCGAGAACATTCTCTGTCATGTCGCGCGAACTCTAAAAGGCAGTGAGACCGAGCTGAAGGTAGTCTTTTAAGATCAGCTCTAGTTAATACTTGAATGAGTTTTTTTTCCCTTGAGAGCAAAGCAAAATTAAAGGTACCACAGAACTTCAGGTCTTTAAGTAGACCAAAAAAAAATCACAGTATCATAACCTTTTTTTAAAGATTCAATAAAATCTTATCAATAATATTCAAGAATATATATATAAAATATCAAAGAACGAAAACTTTTGACGGAGCTCTACTCCATTATCCAGTGTACAAAATGGCGACGAAACAGAACGTCGGTTGTTATTCGAACGAAAGTTTCCAAAAAAGCCTCAGGAAATAGGTCGAAACACTTCTGAAAAGAAAAACACTGGAAAAGTGATTTGTAAAATCCGCACCATCGAAACAGAAAGAACCCTTAATAAATTCAAAATGTCAGCCAGCCCAAATACATTTCGGAAAAGTATTTGCGAATAGACGACTTTGGGCTCATATATATTCTAAACTCAAGATGGCAGCATTGAAAAAAAAAAGTATAAAGCACAGGAAATGTAAGTGAATATGAAGTCAGCTTTTTATTTTGTTCCTTTATTGAAAAGAAAGATTCTTTCACTCATTCCAATACCCAAGCTTTCATCAGATTCTTTTCTTCTAACTGCTTTTCAACTACTTCAACTACTTTTTCGTATACATAGTATAAAGAAAGTAAAGTAATCGTCAAACAATGTGAACTCGAGATTTTGACGAATATTCAAACATTACATCTCCCTGAGTTCGAAAGACATGTTTTTGGAAAACGTCCATCTGTCTGTCTGGGACAAAGATAACTCAAAAACGCTTTGAACTAGACGACGGCCGCGGTGGCCTGGTGGTACGTTCTCGGCTTCGAAACCGGAGGGTTTCAGGTTCGAGACCCGATTCCACCGAAGAACCGTCGTGTAAGGGGGGTCAGTTGCACGTTAAATCCGTCCTAACCAAACGTCCTCCCGCTGGTGTGATGTGGTGTGGAGAGGGGGGTGCCAGCTCAGGTGTCATCCTCGTCATCTGATCGCGGTTCAAAATTACGAGGTCCGTCCCAAAATAGCCCAAGTGTTGCTTCAAACGGGACGTTAATATAACTAAACCTAAACCTTTGAACTAGACGGTTGTAATTTGGTGTATCGTTATTACACCAAATTTGCAGCTTTCTATTAAAGTTTGAGTAAAACCTGTTCATAGGAAATTCGTTCATTAAGATTAGTTCGAATATAATTTAACACAATAATTACAAAACGAAATGACACAGATTTAACATCTATATTGTAGACACTGTCGAATAGAGAGCCAAACCAAGCAATGAGCTGACTGTCTGTCAGTGCGTACTTTCTGAAAATGTACGCGCGATGATTCAAAAATATGTGACTTAAATATAGGAAATTTAGTAATGAATTTTGTGACTACAAGATACTTAAATATATCACATTTGGTAAGGGATTTTGTGAATTGGGTCAAATTTTTGTTCAAATCAGTTGAGAAAAAGTTGTCTAAAATACAGATTGGATTTTTAGATACTATTAACCGTATGCCGGTAATTAATCGCCAAATGACTCGCCAAGGACAACACGATAGATTCAGTCAAAATACTGAATTCACGCCAAATGTTAGTATTTCATAACTACTGTACGCCACGTTATGTACTACGTTCTCTGGCATGACAAATTTATTAGAGGGAATGCTAGAAGGTTTTGGAGGGACCAATGCACCTGGTATTCAATAGTGGTCTTAATAATAGGCAAGCTTTCATGGCAAAGAATGCGATAATATTCAGTCTTTCCGAATCCACTTCAATCTCTAATAAATATACAGACATTAATGAAATACTTCTGATTATATATATAAATATCGCTCTAAAGCTAAGCAAACCATAAATGACAGACTTAAATCTCCTGACTCCTCATTACAGGTCAAGACATTTTATGCGCCCATTCCGACTTTTAACACAAACGGCGTTTATACGCTTTTAAAGCATCGAGTTTCACATCGGGAGCCAGATTTGAAATTCCGATGCGAACCAAAAGAGAATTTAATAGCAGAAATAAGTTTAAGAGTTTATACGGACTATCGGATTCCGCCTCTTTTAAGCTGGGTAACAGAGGGAGAGCTATATTTTCTGCTTGTTTAAGATTCTATTTCGGCTTCTTAAGATGGAATGGGTGTTTCAATATTGGAATTTATATCTTTTCAGATATATTCAAAAATATTTTCATCTGATTCTTAATATCTGTTTATATGAAAATTGGGAATATATTTCAGAATACTTTGGAGGAAAGTTTGGTACATAATGCGAGCATACAGATAATATGTTTAGGACGTCCTCAATAAATGTTTATTCCCTGTTCTCTGCATATATACTTACCATCTGCAAAAGATTTTTTATTAGGACGCACATAAGTATTTTGAAATGATAAATATAATAATCAGATGCTTAAAATTTGATTGAGCTACCTTAATAATGCCTTCAAAATACTTTAAGACTACAATTCTACCTTCTATTACAATCTACCTAATTCTTCTATTTTAATCTAATTCTTCTATTATAATTCTACCTTCGGAAATACATTAAGGCTATTGTTAAATACCGTTTAAAATCAAAAGCAGTAACTATGCTTATCACTGCTCTTTCACGGTGCTAGGGATTTCGCAACGACATTCAATTCCAATGTTTGTCATTAAATTTTAACTTCCGGAAAGGTTTTCAGAAATAAAACACCACTGTGTTGTATGCTTTATGTCTAAGATATTCCTATATTTAATTATCAGTATTTATTATTGAATTTATCTAACTTAAATTCAACATTCGTTTTTAAAAATGAACAAAAACTGTTGGCGCAGTGAGTGTTTCTTAAAACTCCGAATATTCTTGTTCATGATTTTATGCATATTTTGACTTCATTTTTGATGTGTTGATTATTTCAATACTGTATGAGTTAGTAGATATTTTAGTTTGTTTCTTAATACAAAACATGGTTAAGATTTTATTAAAGAAATTGATTTTATTAAAGAATCTGATTGCAACATTTTTCTTTTCATGCAATGTTGCGATCTGCCACGCTGTCCTATCAAACGCAAAGTGAATTTCAAACTTTAATGTAAGGCATTACTGAATATCATGGAATTCCATTTAATTCCATGATTTATGACTAAAAAAAGTGAATAATGTTTTAAATTACCTAAAATTAAGTGGTAAATATATTTATCAGCGAGCATCCTGTAATATTTTTACCCTTAAGCCTCAGTTAAGTATGCTTACAAGTTTCAGTTTCCTCTAAATGATGTCTGGTAAGTATATTTACATCCAATACCCCTTATTTCATAAATGAAACGGCAGATCAGATGGATGTTTTAGTTCTTATATCACGCAATATATAACCTAATAATATAATATAACCACGTTCATAATATAACCACGCAAAAATTTTATTTATCGATGTCCCGGAAATATGCTTTATAAAGTGTTAACTATTTTGATTAGACATATACTTCGAATCCCAAAGTTTCATTAAATAAAGTATGCAACTCTATAAAAACACTTTGGTTTCAGTGGAGGTTGACAGTAAAAAATTACAAAAGATAAATTTTTATACGTCCCCCATAATGAAAAATTGTCAATAAATAAAACGTTTCTCTTATATTCACTTATGTACATAAAGTTTCGCATTTCTGCCAATAAAATTCACAGTGGTATGCTAATTTTCAACTTTATAAGGACTAATATGAAATTTAGATAAAACAATTATTTCAGAAATACAAATTTAATCAACACACAGAAAAAAAATGCCATATGTGAATATTTGTCTAATAGGACACCATCCAAACACCATGACGTGTAAGAACATTCTTAATCATGCACAGTATTGTTCACTGATTAGTCAAAATTCAAAATTCGTCCCCTGGTGCGGTGTGGAAGTTTGGAGTGGAGGTGCCAGCTCAAGTATCGTCCTCGTTATCTGGCCACGGTTCAAAATTACGAAGTCTGTACCAAAATACCTCTAGTGTTGCTTTAAAACAGGACGTTAATATAACTAAACTCAAAATTCGAATTTAAAGGAACTACAAAAAGTTAATCCACCCCGCTCGAAGGTATTCGGATAAATCGGAATAACCGGAAGAGCATAAATAGTTTTAAAGTGACATCATGTCAAACTTATAATTATTTTATAATTATCAAATATTTTGACACCAAAAGTAGCACTTGCTCGCCAAATGCGCCTTTGGCGAAATAAATCCGCGCATATTCCTCATCACATACAGGGTGGTTATAATTAAAGTTACCCTGTTTAGACCTACGTATTGTCCGCTCTAGTAGAAAGATGTCGAAGAAACTTGATATTTAGGTTGTATGGATCATGGGAAAAAGAAATTTGCAATAAAAAATTAGTTCAAATTTCGGCCGATAGATGGCGGATTTTCTGTACGATAAAGGCCGTTGTGCAAATTTAGAGTAATTTAAAAAGCCAGTACTCACTGCCGCAAAATCATTCTTCGCCATGTCGTTAGAGAAGAAAGGAAGAGCTTTACTGATAAAGTTGTTTGATCAGAACAGCATAATTTGTCAGCTTCACTGCGAGAATATCAGCACTTGAAAGTCTTACGAAAAGGGCCTATGTCCAGGCAGGTTTGGAAAAAGAGGATTATTAAATTTGAAGAGACTGGAGAGTTGGGTGTGGTACAAGGAAGAGAACGGAAACGGATTTCAAATGAAACTGCCGAAGATGTCGCACTTGCCGTATCGAAAGAGTGTCTGATTCGTAATATTCTTCATCAAGTGCTCGAGCGGTGACAGATGATTTGTCCCTCCCTTGGTCTAAAGTACGAAATGTTCTTCGACCCATTGTAAAATGGTATCCATACACATCCATCATGTGCAAGCGCTGACTCCTGCAGACCTGGAGAAACGAAATTAATTTGCTAGAATTTTTTAGCCGGAATAGCCGTTGACAATTCATTGCCTTGGAGAATTTTGTGGTCGGACGAGGCTCATTTTACCCTAGGTAGAGCAGTTAATACTCAGAACTGTCGCATATGGGGTATTGCAAGTCCTAATGATGTGCATGAACAGTCTCTACATCCTGATTACATTACTGTATGGCGTGGTTTTACTGCTGATTTCATTCTTGGTCCCTTTTTTTTTTTTGAGGGAAACACGCCTCATGGCCCTCAAAGGTGTTCCATTACGGGTGCCCGTTACCGCGACCTTCTTCAGCAGCAAATCATTCTTGTGTTACAAGAACGAGAATGTTTAGGGATTACTCTCTTCATGCAAGATGGTGCACCACCTCACATTGCTCGACTAGTTACGGCATTGCTTCATGCCTATTTTGAAGATCAACGGGTAATTTCAAGAAGTTTTACAAGAACTGCCTGGCCTCCGCGTTTTCCGGACTTGAATCCCTGTGATTTCTGGTTGTAGGTATTCCTGAGAGATCGTGTCCATGGAGGAAGCATGCGGAACTCTGCATGAATTGAAAGCAAGTATAACATGTCATGTTGCTGAAATTGATCGAGAAACCCTTCGTGCCACTGTTGAATACGCATAACATGCTTTGAACATGTGCTTGAAGTAAATTAAATGCGCATTGAACATATATTGCAATTAAATAAAGTTTTTAACTTCCAAATTGTGTTTTTTGTTTTTCATGCGCCGCCTTCTCCCCTGGCGGTTGAAATTTGAACAAATTTTTTTATTGCAGATTTCTGTTCCCCATGATCCATACAACCTAAGTATCAAGTTTCTTCGACATCTTTCCACTAGAGCGGACACTACGTAGGTCTAAACATGGTAACTTTAATTATAACCCCTGTATATTAAATCTGAGGAAGAAGAATTTGTTTATCAGTAGACTATTAAGAGATATTTTAGGGTTTTGTGGGAAATGTTAACATTTCCATATGTGCAATTGCGATTGTGTTCACAGAATATAGGTAAATATGATATCCTATAATGATCTAAGCACAGTTAACAGAGTAGTTGGTTTTGAGTTATATTTATAAGTTACTTATAAGTCTTTATAAATATAACTCCTTAGTTATATTTATAAGGAAATTATAAGACAGTTACAAGTATAAGGAACTTATATACCGATTATGCAGAATTAAAGATAATATTGATGATAATTTGGCATTTGAAGCAAAATTGCATATCAAACACGTTATTTTCCTCATTCATAATGAGGTGTTATATAATTTTTATTACGTATTTTCCTATCCTACCGACTTATATCGAGTTTTACACCTTTTTGAAATGTTAGTTTTGTATGTAATGTAAATAAATAAATCAATTAGATGTGTGAAAAAGTGTACCTGTAAATAAATATCTAAAATAATTTTCTTATTAGTGTCTGCAGAGTAGTATTTAATAAAGCTACGGATGACAATAGGTATTTTAAAATTTAAAATACTAATTTATTTAAAAGCAAATGAAAATTTATGTAAAATCAATATGTTTTCTATTTTTGTTTTATCACATAATTTGACACTGAAATTAAATGGTAGACGACAATTGTATGAAATATATCGAGTATTTTCATGAAACGATAAAGGTAACGAGTTTAAAAACAAATTTCTCGGAATATTCTTTTTATTTTTAATTTCATATCCTTTAGCAGTTTAATGTTGACAAAGAACGCAAAAACTAAAAGCACAATGAGACCTTTCTTTTATTGTCCACTACTGTCAAAACAAAATGCAAATAAGTTTTTTTTCATCTGCATTTTACATTGTTTTTGGCAGAGCATAAGTGGTATTTTGACAATTAACACGTACATTCAATTAATATTTTTTTTAAATACGTAAGAAGCGTCAGATAAACCGTAAAAAAACATTTTCATTTGAATTGATTTCATTTCCTGCAAGTAAAATAAATCATTCTGATTTCTGTTGATTTATTTAAATTCAAAACTTCATTGTGTTTGTCGTCCCCTACTTAAAAATATTTCAATGATTTTTTTGCAGGTTTTCTCTTTTATTTGAAGGAAAATAAATGCACTTTTCTTGTAACGAGTAAAAATGAAAAACAGATAAACCCTGTTTTTTTTTCTTTTTAAAGAATTTATATACAAATCTAATCCGCAATTTTCTGCATTTGGGCTTCGTTATATATATTTAAAATACTTACCATGCTTGTATATATAATAATACGCCAGGAAAAATATGGTACTTACCTAAAAAAGTAAAATAAAAAATTAATAACTATTACAATAAAAAAAAAAAAACTAATTTCAAAGAATCTTTTCAAACACATATCAAAATACATATTTTATTGCATATGATAACATCTGAATAGATTTATTTTAAAAATATAAATATAATTTATGAGAAATAACGCTTTTCAATTCCCAAACGATATTTCATAAAATGTCATTTTCCTGTTTTTTTTTTTTAAATTTTTATTTTCTCGTATTTCAAATATGTAAACAGGATATAACATAACCGTTTTTTTTTCACTTTGTAATATATTTATTTTTTCCCTTTCGTGCATAGTTACATACTGGAATTTATATGTACTTATTCCTTTCATAGGTTTTATAATCGGAATAATAAAAATAATCGAAACAGAGTAAATACTAATTGTACATATTTTGACTTTCTTTTGGCTCTATATGGTTTTACTTTTTCTAAAAAATATTAACAATTCACATTATCACATTGATGTTAACAATTTATCGATATTTATGATTTTATAGTAATACAAATTACGGTAGCAAATAATACAATCTAATAGCCCATTCAAAATAAATCCAAAAACCCAAAAAAAATTTAGCAAATTGAAAAATGCCATCTATTTTTAAACTTTACTAGAAATGGATCAAAACACTTTCTGCAACTGTATACTTTAACATAACTATAAAAAACATCTCAACTGTTACATTTTTCTCGTTTCTAAACTTTAACATAAATTTTTACTTTCTCGAATACATAGTATGGGGAAAGTATAGTAACAGTTAAAAAATTGGAACTCGAGATTTTAATGAATTTTCGCGTTTTAGATCTCCATGAGTTCAAAAAACACATTTTTAGAACATGTCCGTTTCTCTGTCTGTGATGAAATAACTCAAAAACACTTTGATCTAGACGGAAATAGAAATTCATTATAGGGTTTTTACACAAAATTTGCAAATTCCTATCACATTTTGAGTGAAATATATTAAGAAGAACAAGTCCGTCAGTCCCGCTGTTCCATTAGAAGTTAACAGGATAATTATAAAATAAAGAAGCCAGGTATATAAAATTCTATACACAGATTCAAAATCTATAGTGTAGACACCTGTCGAAGTTTGAGTCAAATCCAACAACGGGTTGATTGTCAGTCAGCCTGTATTATCAGAAACATGTCAACTCAATTATTCAAAAGGAAAAAAACCCGCATTAACTTAAATATATCAAATTTGGTATGGTATTTTGTATTTGTTTTGGTATTGGTATTGGTATTTGTTTTTCAATGGGTTGAAAAAACGTGTCTAAAACGTAAATTCGATTTTCGGATACTATTTATAGCATGCCAGGGCTTAATCGCCAAAAAACTCGCCAAGCATAAAATGAGAGATTCAGCAAAAATGATAAATTCAAGTTGATAAATTGTTGTTTACACAATTTAGGAAGTTTCAAAATTACCACAGCAGTCTTACATATTTACCGATAGAAAATTAAATTCTCGAAATTAATTCCAGAGAAATGTGTCGTGTGCGTCCCTCTACGCTCAGTGTAACACCAAGAATGTGGATTTTAAATCTGCAAAAGGACCGAACGCATTCCAACTTTAGGTAGAATTTATTAAAGAAGGTGTTATAAAGGAAACAAGGCTTAGCAAACAGAAAATTTAATATCTTCAACGGCCGCAAACTTTTCAGTTTAACAACGAATTTAAACTACTTAAATGCGAGTAAAAATTGTTGTTATAGTAATATTTTAAAATGTTTTTTTTTCTGAAATAGACAGGTAAAATGTAAATAATAGAATTAAGTAAATTTTATTAGGTCTCGCGCCATGAGAGGTATAGATTTTTAACTTTTTAAGAAGATAAGGCTTCAAAGTTTGAAAATCGTAGCTTTATAACTAAATATTTATCAACAAAAGATTGGAATTAATTTTCTCTCTAATTAGAAATGATAGATTTTGAATTGAATTTGTAACAATATTACCAAATTATAAAAACTCCCTCATCGAAAGAACAGAATAAAATATAAATAATAGAATAAAAGATAAAGAACAGAACAGAAATAATTTTAATTGAATTTGTAAGAATATTTCAGCCTTAAAGAACTTGAAATTGTCAAATCCGGCGGCCGCATGTACAGGCAACCAACACTGAATATTAATCTGACTTCTGCAAACTTACAAAGATATAACCAAATGCTAACCAAAACGTATTTTTATAACTTATTTTTTTTATGAAAAGGTAGAATTAAATTTCTTTTGGTTTGGAATCGATAGCATTTGAATTGGATTTATAAAACATATTTCTAGTTTCTATATTTTTTCATTAAAAGAATGGAATGGAATTGATTTTGGATTATAATTGATTGTATATGAATTGAATTTGTAAAGGATATTTTTAGTTCTTAAATATTTTTTCATCAAAAGATTAGAATTATATTCGTTTTAGACCGGAATTGATAGCATTTGAATTGAATTTGTAACAATATTTCCAGTTTATAAATCTGTTTTTTTATCAAAAGAATAGGACTGGATTTATTTTATGTCAGAATTGAATTTTTAATAATATTTCCAGTCTTTAAATCCTTGGAAGAAAAGTATTCTTTAGTTTCTTTGATTTTCTACAGATTTATAATATCAGTGTCTAACCATATGGTAATTGACATTTTGACCTTCAAGATAGATATTAAGACATGTTTAGATATTAAGACATGTTACATAAAAATTAGGAATGATAGAATTTTCTAAATATTGCCGCATTGAAGAACGACAGTCGAATCTCCATGTCCGAATGGTCATGGCACTGGTCTCATGATCAAGAGATCTGGGTTCGAATCCCGCTAGAGACAATGCGATTAATAGTATATGTAAATACTTAATTCCTTGATTTTATGTTTTCCTTTGTTTCATGTTCCAGAAGATACTGGACATTTCTTTAGTTTACCAGACAAGTGTTCTGGACTTTTCTTACTGTCTCCAGAAGAGTATTCTGGAACTTTCTCTGCTTGTATAAAAGCAGATTTGTCAATTACTGTGTTCTGAGTTTAGAATATAGTTAATAAATTGGTTTAGCTCTACCTCTTGTGTGTGTCATTAAATTCTATACTATAGTTCTATGTGACAATATTTGCCAGCCAGATTTGAAAATACTCGAAAATTAGCAGGCGAAGTATTCCATATTTGGAATTAATTACTATCGTGCAATTATTTTGTCTTAAAAAAGGAGAAATATCCTCTCATGTAACCGATTACCGATAATCACCGTGACATAGTTTCATCCTCTAAGTAGGGAAGAAGATAGGAACTATCCTGCAACAAAAATATTTCTTCGGGAAAAAAAGCAAATAAAGGGAAGAAAAACGAATTGTGCATTTGAAGTTCTATCATCATAATCTTCGATCGAATTCCATGATTACCTCTATATCAATCGCGTTCTACACAATAATAATAATAATAATAATAATAATAATAAATGTGAGCTCAAGCAATAACGCCAAAAGAGAAAATAGAAAAATAAAATAAACTTAAAAAGTAAACACCATCACGTTCTATAGATAAAAAATTCAAAGATAAATTCTATTCAAAGATAAAAAATAAAATCCAGAAGTAGAGAGATACTCGTATTTTCTGCGAGCAGCTTTAATCTAAACAAAGTTTGGTAAAACCGAAGGAAAAAAAAGCATACGATCTTTGACTTAACTTATTTCACAAAGCTTTCCATGGAAAAAAAAGCTAAAAAGTGATGAAGTGAGTTGCCTTTCAGACTATTCTCTTTATGTTCGAGCCGAAGCAACTAGCTTTTGGAATAAATCCTGGTTCAGCGCGATTCCATCAACGATGGAACATCAAAACCAAAAGAAGCAATCGTGAATGAAACGTGTTCAAGTGGAATTGTTCCGATGCTTCAACGCGTTAAATTATATTCTTCAAAACGATGCGTCAAGCCACTTTTACTTTTTAAATAATTTTCTGGAAATTTCGCAAAGAAAAGAATGTGTTTCAATGGGAGATTATAGCACAGAAATGATTTTGTTCTTTTTAAATAAAATAAAATGTCGGCTTCGTGAATTTATGATACATCAGATAAAACGTGAATGATAGAAATAAGACTCTGATAAAAGCCAGCAAATACCCGCAAGAATTAGACCCCCTTAAAAAGATAAGAATTCTACAACTCTAGAAAATAAAATTGAAAATATTATAAGAATATATTTTGGATAGCTTTACTTATCATCAAAAATGCTGTTTGTATTGAAAACCTGCGCGAGTAATATCCTCAAATCTTTCCGGCATACTCTGTAATAATCTTCTGATGTCAAAGAACACCTTCCATGGCAATGACATATAATAGTTACAAACTTTTGGCTTCAGTTTAGCATTTTTACTGAATCTATCATGTCATTCTTGTCGATTTTTTGGCGACTAATCCCTAGAATACGAATATCCAAAAACCGAGTCACGTTTAGACACTTTTTTCTCAACTGAGTGAAACAAAGATTTGATACAAAACTACACTTGTTATCGAAAAAATCCTATGCCTAATTTACTATTTTTAAGTTATCATGTTTACATATTTCTGAAAGTGCAGACCTCCAGACTGTCAGTCCTATGTTGGATATGGTTCAAAATGTTACATCTAGAATAAAAATGTTAATTCCGTGTAAGGAATTTTATTTATCTCTATCTGTTTTTTAGTTACCGAGATAAGTTACGGAGATAAATCGCATTCTAACGTTTCAATAGCCGTACAGACAGACCTAATCTAAAGAGATTTTATTCAAATTTGATAGAAATTTGCAAATTTGGTGTAAAGGCTGAATACTAAATTTCAACTATCTCCTTCAAAGTGCTAGAAAATTTCGAAGAATTAAACTAAAAACCATGATATTTTTGTTCTCTTAGTGCCCGCTATCACTTCTCTGAATTTGTCGGTCGAATTCGGCAACACCTTCTATATGCATCGCATTATACCAAAACAAAATAGCTGCGCAGTTGTTCTATGAAAAAAGTTAAAACATGTACACACACTGTGATAAAATAGCTTGTAATTTTAAATAACAGGCAAATGTTATTCTCTGGTCGAAATATGCAAATCCACTTATTGTGAGAACTGTGACGTCATCACATAAGCTTATGCCAACCATTCCATCATAATTGAAAGGCTAAATGTCGAATACTGATTGATTCTGTATTCAATATCTAGCCAATTTTTAAATTTCTACAAAATTTAAAAATTGTTTTTCAAACAATCATTAAACACAACAAGCAATATGTTGACAAAGTTTTAAAAACAATAATTAAAAAATTGTAATAACAAGAAAAATATGTTTCCTTGTGAAAGTATAGACTGACTTTATCGGTTGACTCATTATTATGCAATTTTTTTTTAAATTATCAAACTTTTTAAAAAAGTTTGTTTAAAAATTTCCTGGTCAAAGTTTTCTAACACAAATACTAAACTTCTTAAGATAACCGATATGAGAATTTTCTAACACGGCTTTGACATTTTTGCATAGCTCTAATTACTACTTTCCAAACGCCTCAGCGATCTTCGTTCCAATTCTTCGGAGACTATTCTGAAAATTGATTAAAAACTTATTTCAAAACGAAGTGGCAACAGCTGCAACATCCAGACGCCATTTGTTGCCATTACGCAGAAAGTAATAAGTGAAGAAAAATCTGCTCTTACAGCCGTGCATAGAGTTAGGAGGAAAATGAGATTCTGATTTCTTTAGCAAAGAGCAAAAACAATAATAAAAAGTTGAGAAAAATATCGTTTGGCATCAGTAAATTCGTATTTAAATTGCCAGTTTTTACGCTTAATAGCAAAAATGAATGTTAAATGATTTTATTCTTAAAAGAACACATTCCAATTCAGAATGCTTAATGCGGGCATATTACCATTTCTTTAAATCGATTTAATGAGCGTTGAAACGAACGTTATGAATTATATTCGAATAATAAAGATAACATAGCAATCAGAAACATAAAATGTTATGTATTTCGAATAAAATGTTTTACTTAATTGTACTTTTAAATAGAGTCGTTTGTTTTTACGCACAATTATAGTACAATTTATTCTAAATGCATAACATATATTTGACCTGTCTAATTAGGAAGTATTCTATTATACCATGTGATAGTTTAAACGAAAATAAGTTATTCCTTTTAAATGTTGTCAATTTCGAATTAAAATGGAGCTAACTAAATCCATAGATAATAACAATACCTACCACATAAATATATTTAAAATAAATTTAACAACACCGAATTTTAAAATAAATATGCAAATTCAAATAGGGTTTAAGCTTCTATTAATTTTCAAATCAATTAATATTAATTTTTTAATATCATATCATTTACATTAAAATTAGACAGTTGAAAAGTATTTAACATCATTTAAAATTAATTAGATCTTAATTTGTTCTAATTTTTATAAACTTATTAACTAATTCTATATACACAACTTATTAATGCATTAATAGAGAAACCACTATAATATTTAATTATGACAAAATTACAATTGTGAGCTAAATTTAAGTACTTAGTTTAATTTTTAAAAATTCTAATTCTTACCACGTTTCACAGATACAATTTCAAGAGAATTTTATATGTTCGCAGAAATTCAGTAAAATAATTAATTACATTAAAAAAATTGTCAATTAAATTCTCTTGTTTAGTAATGGTTGGTACAATTTTCTTAGTAATTGTTGGTGTAATTTTCTTATTAATTGTTGGTGTAA
>JAPMOR010049522.1:0-15645 GCA_026543865.1 Argiope aurantia | reverse complement strand
TCAAAAATTTTGAAATTCTTGCATTTTACCGATTGAGCTACTGCCTGTTGATTTCAAGTTTCATTTCAAACTCCTAAAACTCTATTTAAAGTATTTAAAATTAATTAAATTTAATTATGAATGAATATTTGAAAAAAACTGTATTAATATCAAGTGTCATCCACTACAAGTTTAAAAAAAATGTATTTGAACTTGAATGGATGAATGAAAAGTATTTTATAAACGATTGAAAATTTGAACGAAACGATTGAAAATATATAGGGGGAGTGTGAACTAATAGTAGGAATTGAAAAAAGGGCAGAAAAATTGTGCAAAAGTGAAAATAGTATCATTGAAAAGGTAAAATTGTTAATATTATGAAGGTAAAAAAAAAAAAAAAACTTTTTTGAAGTTACTGTGAAGTTAATAATATTTCTTGTTAAGGCAAAAGTTAATAAGGAAGTTAACATTTCATGTAAAAGCAACATATTAATTTTTCACGTCTTGAAGCGTTTGCTATTAGCGAATGTCTTGCTTATTTCCTCGCAAGTGTTCAACATTTCTTGCCTCCGTTTCAGCAATTCCCTTATGCTTGCTTTAAGTATTGTTCAACTATTGTGTTAGCAATGGAAAGAAATAAAAATGCGGGGAAAAGATATTATTGAAATAAAATAAATTTAAAAGATAAATTGTGGCAGACTAGTTCAAGCTTAAAATTAATTTTATGCATTTAATTTCTTAATAACAATTGAAAAATATATTATTCAAAAATGAAATAGTAAAATTTTGATTTTTAAGATGATACTAAAACATTTATTGTAAGATTATTTGCTCCAAAGTTACTGCAGAAAAGCAGTAACCTTTCGGTCCATTTCTTAATAATTGAATATTTGCTTAACTTTCGCACTCTGAAAAGTTGACAGTATTCTTTCTCTTATCTTAAATAAATGTGCAATGTTTGGCTCAAATCAGCTCACTCGTTTAGGAGAGATATGATACATACATACAAACAGACATAACCACAATGATTTTTATATTAGAATGAAAACTCGCGTCTGCAGGTTTTATATCTGGCTCCCTTTCATCTAATTCAAAAAATATCAGAGAATAATATAAACTGCAACCTCTACGATTGGAGTAATAAATCTCTCCAATTGGCAAACATAGATACCCAATCAGAACGCTCTAAATTTATTGTGAAAATGAAATAAACCACATTTAACTGTTTATTGTGAAGTATGATTTGTGAAACCGTTTCATTGCAATGAGATATAGTTTATCAAAATTGGTTCATGTGACTAAATTAGAGATATTAATATGGTTGGTGAAAAACTGGTGGCCGAAGGCGGCAAGTAAAAATATTATTCGTTCGCAAGCATAACTTTAAGCGTCTTTGTCTGCCGTGGTCATTTTTTCCAAATGTCGTTGCTTGCTAGGAAGCTATATCATTTGAAATCAACGAAATTGTTATGAATAATCTTATGTTTAATATTGTAACAAACGATTTTGCTGCCTCTTCATGTAAGACTTCGCATAGAAAAGCTTTCATGAGATTTTGTGCTGAATTGCAAAATTCTTGATTTTGAAATCTATAAGTTATGGTGACATGATAAGAATAGTTTAAGAATTTCATGTGTTATTTGTTTTATGAATTAAAATAGTTAGTAATTCTTCGAATTTAGGTCTTTTCATCCAATCGGAACACTAAATAAATTCATACGATAAACTGTTAATCATATCTTTTTGAAAAAAAAAAAAGATAAAAATACCTCAAAAAAACTATTTTACCGCTTTTGTTTATATAATTTTTGTGAATAATAAATTCGAAATTTTTGGGAAAATATGTTAAATATTTTTTTTTAAAAAAAAGCTTTTTACAGTAACATATGCTCATTTAGAATGGGTTTTTCAATATTTAAATTAAATTATAATTTTCAAAAAATCTTTTTTTTTTTACATTGTTTACATTTTTATTCAATAACTTCTAAGCATATTATTGCTCCGAAAAGATGTTGAAAAGGAAAAAAAAAGTTATTAAATCTTGCATCATTACTATTATACGCACGCGCGAGCGATTTTCAATTATAATTTTATTTCCGCACAATTCTTTTCGAATTTTAATGAATTGTAAAATATTTTTAACTATATTTAACAAGATTGGTCTTCATTGTTTTAATCACTACATTTATACTTACGTATACCAAAGCTATTTTAGATATAATTATTTTTATGCACATGGTGCTGTTGCCAAATAACCAGTAGTTTTGCCATTATGAAATGAATATCTGATTCGAATTAGTTATATGATTAGATAACTCCCTTCTTTGCTATCCTTTAACTACAGCAAAGAATGCATCTTTTAATTAGATACATCCTTTCTCTTCTCTCATGTGTCATCTAATTAGATATTCACACGTATTTGGGAATAAAATGCGATTCATATGGCAATCAACGTGTTAAAAGTAAATTTTCAAAAATAGAGATAGTATATCAGGAGCATAACATTTATTAAGTTTCGATTTTTTTTCAGATGCCAGATTATTTGAATCCCTTTTACATTTGTTCCTTTATGTGCATTGAAATATGTTCTTATAAATAAATTTAAAAAGAAATCAAAGTTTAAAATGATCTTTCTTCACTAGATAAATTTTTTTTACTGATCCAATTAAAATTGCATGCAATTCAAGCAATTATTGCTATGAAAAAAACGTTTAATCCAGTTTGGTCTTAATTATAATTCGAGAAAGAAGAGATAAAAAAACTTTGCCGTGACCAGGATTCGAACCTGGGTTATTGCGGCCACAACGCAATGTACTAACCACTATACGATCACGGCCCGAGAACCAGAGCGTGAGATAAGGAAGAGTTGAAAGTAGAATCTTATTCTATTTTTAGGTATTCGCCTAGGTTCGAAAAGAATTTAAAAAAAAAAAAAAATATTCTGATGTTTTATTAATATAAAGATAAAATAACGAATAAAAGCGAAATTATTTAAATATATCTGCATCTTTTGAATAAAAACATATTTTGATGAAAATTTTACCATTTGTTTACAAAAATTAAGATTGTTCTGGAGAAAAAAATTGTAACAGTTTTCCTTTTTCCTTGTAACATTACATGTGTAAGATATCTTAGAGTGCAACTATTATCTGAGAATTATATTCGGAAATAAAAAATTTCTGTGTAATATACGAAATTTTGCAGCTTTTATCAACAATATTTACACTAAACAATCATAAATCATTTCTAGAGTATTCAACATCAAATCCATACTTCATCGTATTTTGCATAATATAACGAGCTCTAATAATAAATTTCATTAAGATATCTTGATCATTTTTTTTGTTGAGATATGACGATACTCGTTCAGTAGAACTATGAAAAAAAAATTCGTTCTTCAAAAAAAAAAAAATGCATTTAAAGTTATTGAATGCTTATAATTAAGCACCACTTACATATCAATAGTTTACTATAACTTGGTTTCTAATTGACATAGAGACAAAATAAAGATATCACTAGCAACAGAAACATAGCTATTTTTTGGAAACCGCAAATTTAATATGTAAAAATGAATTTTTGCGTATTGCTTTCACTTGCACAAAGGTTATATGCATATTTAACTCATTGCTTTGAACTTAAGAAATCCATGTTTTTTCACATGGCCAGTTGTATGCTAGACAATCTAGAGTCGGACAGCTATGAAATTTGTTTTTACTTAAGACGGATAAACGGAAAGTATAGTCTGCCCTAAAGTATACTTGAATAATAAAATAGAACAAATATTATTTATACTTTTTCTTTATGTATCATTCAGTTTCAGTGATTTTATTCATTGTCGACAAGAAAATAAATATCATTCTTTGTACCATTTCTAATTAAACAAAATACCTATTTCAAGTGATATTTCCAAAATTACTTCTTCGGCAACAACCCACCGGGTAGCAGCTAGTAAATAAATAAAAATGCGATTTTTCATCTGTTTTTCCCCCCTTCGTAAGTTGTTTACACATAAATAAAAATCTTGGACATTTAAATTAAATCCATGATGAACCTAAAGCCGCATTTCTTCCAGTCAGGGTAAATTTAATAAAAAAAGTAAAAAAATCATGTGATATCGTATCAGCCTTTTAATTTATTATTCAAAATTTTATATACTTACCCGAAAAAAGCAGCAAAATAACCGTTTGCCGTGACCAGGATTCGAACCTGGGTTATTGCGGCCACAACGCAATGTACTAACCACTATACGATCACGGCCCGAGAACCAGAGCGTGAGATAAGGAAGAGTTGAAATTAGAATCCTAACTCTATACAGGAAAAGGTAGGGTTGTGTTCGTAGAAAAGTATTTTTAGATCTCTTGTTTCTAATTCAGTGTTCAACTGCATTATGTAAAATCATAGTGAAAAGTATTGGTTAAAAAAACTAACAGATAATCAATTGAAATGCATTTCTGTAATTAATTCAAATGCTGAAATTAATTCAGACAGACATAAATTTTTTTATCAATAAAATGTGTTGAAACATTACTAGATAATTTAGTTCAATTTAAAATGGATCAAATATAATGCCATATTTAACGCATAAAAATGTGAAATAAAACGAACATTTAATTAAAAATAAATGACGATTTTTTAATAACGCAATCTTTTTGAAATTGAGGATTTTAATTTTCTAATTGCACGCGAAATATTTAATCTTTTCTTTCCTCGGTTAAGATTTGTTTCGATAGAATGTTTGGTGCTATTTCTACGAATTTAAAAGGAAGTATTCCATTCCAAATTTATTTAATCATAGTTTTTGAAATTAAATGAGAAATTTTAATCTTCTGAAAACAAAAGCATTTAATCTTTTATTTTCCTTTTTAATTTTTATATCAATTGAAGGTTTATTTATGCCTAAAAGGAAATAATCCATCCTTAGTCCAAATATTTTAATTTACTAAATAGCAGGGTTTTTTTTAAATCTACTGTGTTATTAGATTAAATTTTTTTATTCTTTTTATTAAGTGCATTTGCAAGCTATAATATTATTCAAAATCAGAGAATTTTGGTGATGAACGCCATCTTTACCTTTCCATTTTATTTATTTATTTATTTGGATCTGAAATAAATAAGTCTCGAAAACTAATTTTCGAGCACCTTTATTATTCAAGCTGCCTGAAAAACGTTCAATTGTTGCAATAGCTTTTAATTTTCCTTACTTTATTAATTTCGATATCAAATACTTAAATCAATTAATGCATTAAAATATTTTCTAAAAAATCGTTTGCCCTGTAAATATCATATTTGCAGTTTCGATGCTGTGTTTCGGTAAAATTAATTAAAATTGTAATTTTTTTTTTTCATAAAATTGTTTGCACTGTAACTGTCATATGCTAAAAAATATGAATTCAATTGCTATGAAAAAAAAAAAACTTTTTTGAAAATCATTCATAAGATCTTCTACTCTGTAACTATCGTCTGTTTCATCTATATTTTTTGATGTCTGTAAAATGAATGAATTTGAATGGTTTTTTTTTTGTTTTTTTTATCGTTTGCTATTTTGATGTCGTTTGTTAAAATTATAGACATTGTTCCTGTGAAATAAAGATTTATTGACACTTGTTTGTTACTTTCATATAAAATCGGATTTTTCCTTTTCCGATTTCTAGTATTTTTCCACAAAAAGAATGTGCCAATAATTTGTGGTCGGAAACAAGAAAATACTTTTCGCATATGAGTATATAACTGTTTTCGATTCAAATAAATGAGCTTTTCGATGAGCTCTTAAATGAGCTTTTCGAAAATTCAGCTCTTTCTCTTTTATGCATTTTTTTGCAAGATTAATGTAAAAATCACATATCAAATATCGCATTACAAGCTGTATTTCTAAGTCATCATATTCAAATAAGAAATGAAATCCATGGATTCTCCCTTTTGACAAACTTGATACATAATTATAACTAGCCGCCTGTAGCGACCAGTTTGTTAGCATAGATTGACTTTTAAATGAATTAATATGGAATGTATAATTTTAAATTTTCACATTGTTATTTGATGACTGAAAATTAAAAAGAATGTTTATGAATTCTTAATTGATTTTCATGAAGAATTGAATCAGTTTACGTCAAATTAAGAAATGTATGTTTAAGAAACAAAAGCAGAAATGAGTTAATGATTGGCAAAAGCAAGTAATTGAATGCTTTTATGGTTTAGTTTGAATTCCATCATAACATTTCAAAACGGATTGTGAACCAGTTTGAATTAAAGAATTAAAAGGAAATAAGGAAAAAAAATTAAACTGAAATGAAATTCATATTATTAAAAAAAAGTAATATTTTGGTGTCTTAAGACAGTACAAAGGCCATTTTTTGATACATAATTATTTTGAAAGATATGAACATCAATGTTCATAGGCAAGTCACAGAAATTACTTATCTTCTGATGATTAGGCCTATTTTGGCGTTCGATTAAACTTTCTGTTAATGACCATTTCTCAATTTCTTTTATATCTTCTTCCCCCCCCCCAACTGAATGGAATTTTTGCTGACATTGCAAACTCTCTCCGTAACATTTCTAATAATATTTTGCAACTCGTTTAGGTAGCTAAGATAAGTGCTCAATTCAATGCAATTCAACATAGCAGTATGAAAGTCGCATAATGTTTTTACAATTAATTGCAATTCTACAGTAAATAATATGAGCTATTCCTGTGTCACGTACTTTAGCTTTATATAGATTCTTGGATAACTATTGACCAAATTCCAACCATGGCGTTTGTGGCATTTTTAATAATTCTGTTCACATACTCGGGGACTTTTGTTTTTAATTCCCCGAGATCTTATAAGCATCGTAGCAAAGCTAGAGTAGAACAATTTGACATAAGTAGATAAAGAGCTTTTTTACGAAAGTTATGTTGAAGGTTCATTTCATTAGATATATGAAGTAAAAATATTTGTCATTAAAATAGTTAAATTTATTTTTCTACTTTGTTTTCAGTTAATGTCCCTGAATTATCCGAAATTCTAACAAATATACTGGCTCATCCTTAATTTTAAATACTATACAGGATTCAATTATCAAAAAAAAAAAAAAAAAAAAAAGGCAACTGACTATAGGGAGTTTTTTAGGCAACTTTATTTTTTCCTTTCATTTGACTTTAAAAGGTCATGTTCTTGCACATGATCAAATCAGAATAAAATATCTTTCAAATAACAAAGCATTATTCTTAGAATTTTTCATATTTTCAACTTTTCTTGAAGATTGTTGCGATCCAAGTTTTTCTCGAAAAGCAAAGTTGTTAACAAATCAACAGTTCTAGCAAACTTAATATTTCGAATGAATTTTAAAATAATTAATTAATGCTTTTGTTTAAAATTACTTTTAAAGCGAAATGCAGTAACCGATTATCTTGAAAATGAATGACAATGGAATTATATTTCGTTATTTTAGTTTGTTGTTATATTTGTTGTGCTGGTACTTACAGAGCGGTTAAATTAAAATAAAATAAAAATGTCTAATTTTGAATATTCAAAGATATAGAAGAGACCTCGAAGTTGCAGTTTTTAGATGCTTTAACTTGAGCTTAAAAGTGTGGATTTTAAGACCTAAGTACGATGTGAAAAACTCCATTTCTTTAATGTGAATATATTTAACTCATATATTAAGTAGAATTGTAGAAATATAGGATGTCCGAGAATTCTTAGATTACAAAATTATGTAAAAAAGAATAGTAATAAAAAGAAGTAAAGGCTATTTTGATGCTACATAATACTAAAATGGCTCAAAGTTTTATTTCACACTATTATGAATCCAAAAATTCCACTAGATGGCGTTTTGTAGGGCTTGATGATGATTTAATGAGAAAATTTCACTTAATAGTGTCTCATGCACTTTTCAGAATTACGTTCCGCCACTTTTTTTTTTCCGACAAGGTCATGGAAAAACATGTATATCTAATGTCTTGTAGTAATTCTCAGTTTAAAGCAACCACTTATTCAATGTGTAATTTCACAAGTACTTTAAAAATGCATTTAGATAATTCTACGCCCAATCGGTAATGGACGTAAGATTAATTTAGCAGTTCTAGTGTAAGTAACTAAAGACTTTCTCTTTACCTTAAAGTTTTTGTTTTTCAGAATTTTGCAATCTGTCCATTTTCTAAACACTCTGTACTATAAATTACAGGTGAATAGAAATTTTAGCTGCGAAAAATTTAAAGTGGTAATTGAAACCTAAAAAAAGAAGAAGAAAAAATTAAAGTTAATTTACCAAGTAGCAAAATGCAGGCAAAGAAAGCACAGCTCTTGCTAGCAAATAAAGCAGGTGGACAACAACAGTTTCAAGCCGTGCTAGAATGTGCCAAAAAGTCAAAATTGTATCGCAGCATTAATAATTATAATGTATATCATTTGAAAGTTTTTAAAAATGTCTTTTCATCAAACTATGAATTTTTATTCAAACCGCATTATTGCAGAATCATAGACTAAATTTTGAAGGTCAAATGTAAAAATAATGAATATGGGATAATATTTTAGTCCCACTAGATGGCAACACGCCGAATAACTTGATGCCAGAACATTTCTTTCTCAAACATTCTTTTTCTCTCGCTAGACGGAGAATTGGCGATGGGCGGCGGTACTGAATTGATTTTGTTCAAGTTTCCCTTACCTTATTATTTCCCTTATCTCCTCATAAAACTGGACTTCTACAATCCCGGAAATATCAAGAGTGCTAAAGATTTTATTTTCATAGTCCCACTCGTGGGAATTGTATGCTTCGTAGAATACTAAAGAAAACCAAAGGCGCATTTTGGAAGATTTTTTTTTCTCCTTGACGGACTGAAGAAAAATCGCTAAGACTACAATTTTAGTAAAAAGATTAAGTAAAAATTTCATTTATTTAAATCGTTGCTGTTTTGAATCATTCTGTTGACCGAAAACGGTTAACTCTGAAACAGATTTAGTACAAAATGTGATGAAAACCTACACTTTAGGTACTAAAACTATTCATCAACTTTTATCCATCTTGCTTTTTATGTTTCATAGTTATTGTGTTTATTTGTACGCAGAAAGTCATAAAAGCAAACTTACTACGAATGGATTTCGTCCAAAAGTTGATAGAAATCTACAGATTTAGTGAAAAAATGAAAATCTCATTTTAAATTTAATTCGTGTGGATCAAAACTTCTTTGAATTATCATATTCACAGACAGGCAAAAATTCCAGAAATACGCTTTTTGAACTCGGAAAGTTCTTGCAATGTGAAAATTCATCTTGAATGGAATTAAAAAAAAATTTTTTTTATTATTTATGTTTACAATCTTTTCTCTTAATATATTTCGTACCCGAGGAAGTGAAATCTGCTTGCAAAACTACTAAAATGAAACCGAATTTCATATGTTGTACATAGAATGCATGAGAATATGAATTCAGCAATGAATAGACATTTGCTGATGTAATATCTCATACATAAATATATGATCAAAACATTGAAAATGTAACTCTAATATTCTCTGCGAGATTCATACTACATGTCAATAATCATTTCTGAATATTTTCTTTTAAATCCCTCGAACATTAATAAAATTTTACTTAATCCAATTTCCACGCGTTTTTGTAAATATTGATGTCAGTATTTTCATTTCGAAGGAAGTTTCCACCTATCGGTTACTTCGCTTTTTTGGTTTGTGAGTGATTTTTTTTACCTGCATTCTGTACCATCCACCACCTTTCACTTTTTAGTTTAGTTTCACGTGTTCACAGGACAGACCAACAGGCAGACATAAATCCAAAAGTGTATTTTTCGGATGCAGAGAGGTCCGAAACGTTTAGAATCTTCAAACTTTTGAGTTCGAATCTTCACAATTACAGTGCTTTCCCTTTGTATACTTCAATGTAAAAACTCAGATTTTTATTTCTATCTAGATAGAAATAAAAAATCCATCGAACTTTTTTGAGCAGGAAACTCCCACTATCTTTTCGTCAGGACAGGCGTCAACCGGCGTCACTGCTGTAATCAACGAATCTGAGGGTGGCCTTAAATAACTGCAACATATGTTCTGTAGTTCCTTTAAAAGAAGAATTGTTAGCCACTGGCGGTGGAAAGACTTCAAGATGCCTTTTTCACAAAATCGCCATAGACGTGGTGTAAGCATTGATAGGCCATTATCTCGGAAGTAAAAATGATGCTCTTGACCCATCGATTGAGATTGTTTGCAGGAAAACAGTTCACAGAAGGACAATCTTAAGACGAAAATTAATTCATTAAGAAGAGTTAAATCGTTTTCCGATTTTTATAATATTTTGTGTAGCCTCGCGGCGAGAGGGAGGCAAGATAAATCCGACAAGGGTTTTAAGCACAATCTCTCCTTTTTGGCTTCAAAATAACTCATACGTCATTTTACATTTAATTAAAGAAAATCTTTTCTGCTGTAAAATCTACGGACAGCGATGTCCAACTAAAACTTATCAGCAAAATATGACATCTTATTGACTTGCCCACTTACCGATTATTTTGCCAATTGCAGTCAAACCGCTTAAACCTTATTTGGATATTTCACCTGTTTACAGTGCATTGACTTCAACGAATACAATAATTTAAAATCCCTCCTCCCCTTAAACGCCCTGAAGTGACGAAACATTTTGCCGACGAAATTCTCAATTTCTCGCCGACGGGGCGGGGGAGGCGAAAGATTGCCGACAGGGGACTATTTCACCCCTTGACCCCCCCCCCCCTGCTAACGCCGCCTCTGTTGGGGATATAGCGAAATATTGAGATCTAATTTTCGATCATTTTTGGTTTTTCTTTCTGTGCAGAAACTAACCTTCCTTGAAGAAATTAGATAAGATTTACAATAAGAATTCACGTTATTCAATTAAAATGCCTCTATGTATTGTTTAAGTGGACATTCAAAAATTACCGATCTGTATGGCTTTCTAGAAATAAAGGTCGACAGGAAATGTATGTCCTCCCTTTTACAATATCAATCGAAGTAATTGTATTTAAAAACTCATATTATACTATAAAGATTTTAATTCACCATAAATATTATTCATAATGATTATGAATAATATTTACAACAAAACTAAACTTACAAGCGGCAAATAAATAATAGACAAATCTTTATGTGTTGTCAATCAACCTCAATAACTTTTAATTAAATTAAGAAGTGAATGAATAGGAATACAAAAACATGTAAGAATTCTGAAAGAGTATTAAAAGCAACACAAACAAGAATACAAAGAAAGACGTATAAGATTTTTAGCAAAATACATAATGACTATTAAAAACATTATTATTAATGCAGACGATTTTTTTAACAATCCAGACTGATCCGGATTTATATTAATCTAAAAAATAATTAAATGTATAAAATGGCGAAATTAAATTTCTGTCGGTAACATCCATTTTAAGTTCCGACTTCATCAATATAAAAGTGCGTTTTACTTTAGAAAAAAAAATTAAACTTTAGTTTTTACTCACAATTTTAATGAAAATATAGCTCGAATCCATTCATATTTTCCCTGAAAATTAACTTTTCATGAAGTAACAAAATAATATCCTTATTCAAAATTCATTCTAAAGCTATAATAATAAAAATCAATATAAATTTAGAACGCAATTTAGTTGGATTTTTTAAATTTTATTTTAAAAAATGCATTTTGCTTTGAAAAGTTATAAATTTAACATTATTATTTTTCAATACATAAATGTATAAAGGTTCAAAAGCTATATGTAAATAATTTCTTAAAATAATTAGCAAAATCGACCTTTACTTTAAAGGGAAAAAATTAAATATTTACATCTCTTCCACGTGAAATCATTATTATTTGCAAACGATACAGATCCTATAAAAAGCAACGCCGAACATTACGCCATTATTTCTAAT
The DNA here is from genome assembly GCA_026543865.1 of Argiope aurantia. NCBI lineage: Eukaryota > Metazoa > Arthropoda > Arachnida > Araneae > Araneidae > Argiope > Argiope aurantia. The sequence goes on along the minus strand of JAPMOR010049522.1, from coordinate 3,797 downwards.
TGCTGTTTTTATATTAAAGCAAACAATAGTGTCGCGTGCAAGAAAATAAAAAGAACGGGAGCAATTGACATGAATAATTTAACATCTCTTTTGGAACTCAATGAAAATAAATATTTGACTTTCTAATTGATTGCTTATATTATTTCTAACTCTTTGATGGCAATGATTCATTATTCTACAAGTTGATAAATTCGCCTTTTAAAATTCTTCTCTTGTCTAATATCATTAATGTAAAAGCTGCTTTTGTATAAAATATAAAATCCTTTTATGTGTTTGAATGAATGAAGGTTTTATTTAATTGAATTGAGAATAGAAATTAAACCTATTGATTTTTAGAAACAGTCCAAAGCTAATTTTCTCCGTCAGTTTTTTTATTTGTATAAATATAAATTTTATTCACTTTAATAAATGTTTTAATTAATTGTCTCTAAACGTTTATTAAGTATTAAAAGACAAGTTATTAAGTAATTGATATTCTTAATAATGATCCAGAGAATAAAGTTATTCGTAATATGAATAATTAATTATCTGCTTTTAAACATTTCTTTCCGCGTTTTTCCAGAATTTTGCTAAAGTTTACTGGCAACAATTCTTTGTATGCATCATTGCTTCCAAACAGTAAAAAAAATGTTGCAACAAATCGTGTTATAAAATGAATTTAAAGGGGAAAATAGAAGCAAATTGTACGGAAATGAAATTTTTGTGTCTCTGGAAAGCTATTTATTTTTTTTATATTTAATATACCTCAAAAAGGAAATGTCGCGGAAAAACTACAAAATTTTGCTTCATTTTTAATTTGGTGAAATTTTAAACAGAAGAGATGCAGTTTATATATTTAATATAAGATATTTTTAATAATTAGACTGTAATTAGAATTACAGTCTTATCATTATTAAAATCCCATTATTATTAATTTACTCATTATTATTAAATAACTTAGAGCAAATTTATTATTAAGATCTCACAGTTGCCTAGCAACAAAATATCTAGAAACCTTTTTATTTCAGAATCTTCTGCGTGTATTCAAATACTTATTAAATGTTGAAAAATTGGCAGAAAAAATGTTAGAAATAAAATTGCTGGTATTTGAAGAAGTAAAATTTATGAACTGCGAGATGATATAAAAATATTTGATGTGAAATAATTTGCTCCAGAGATACTGCGGAAAAATAGTAAAATGTCGGTTAATTTCTAATTAATTAAATAATCAATTAACTTTAGGAAATCGGCACTATTTTTTCTCCTGTCTTAAATGATATAAGCATAAATTTTTGTTAATTTGGACTCGGTTGTTTAGGAGGAGATGTGGAATATATATAACCACAAAGATTTTATTAATATTAAAATTTTTCAAATGGTGAGACTATGATTCTAAGTTTCTATGGTGGTAATGGTAATTATGTTAATAAAGTAATGATGATAAAATTTATAGCATCACATGATTGACTTTCCAATCATTGTTCTTAACTGAAATATTTATACAAAAAAGTAATCTGATTCATTGAGAATTTAAAAGTTTGTTTTTTAATTGAACCAGCTGAAGTGATCTCTCCACAAATTTCTTAAATAATCTCTAACGAATGTGGAGATATATTATTAATTGCATTCTATTAGCGAAGAATAGTTACGAAAAAAAGGGGGGGGGGAGCTATTCGCGTGCGATTTTTCGCGGCTTTTTTGTTTGTTTGTTTTTATTTATTTATTTGCCGATTAATCACTAGGGTGCGGTTAATATACAAGTTCTAGAAAATAGAATGTGCATTTTGGGCCCCATTTATTCGATCATTTGAAACCCAAATTAGACGCAGAACTACAATTGCAGTTGCAAAATCACATACCAAGTGTCATATATATAAGTTAATGAGTTATGCTTGTAAAAGAACATTTCGACCGATGGTCATGCCCTTCAGTATAACTATATTCGAATTATGCTTTATTTAATTTTTTTTTTGAAAAAGGATGTTATAAAATTATCTATAAAATCATTTCAATAAAGAAAAAAAAAAAGAATAAGTAACATATCGTTACTATAACCTCTAATTTACATATTTATGTACGGTATTTCCTTATAATATAAAAACCAAGTCAAAAACAGATTGCTTCAAATGTGGAAATCTCACTTCGTTCAACTTACAGACAATTCCAAATGTGTTCGCTTGTTGTAAAAAAAAAAAAAAAAAAAAAAAAAAAAAACCCGAAGCACAGAATACACACTTTCTGTTGCACACGATATTGAATGATATGTATAAAATTAAACTAAATCAAATATATTTTTGGAGCGGAATGGTGTAGGTAAAATTACAAAATCCTCAAATGGAAGGGGAGGTCGTGATAGCTAATAGGTTTAATAAAAGTAAAAACAGCTTCTGGACACCTTGGAACTTTTAAGCAATTATCAATTTTGTAATCCGCTCTCGATTGAGGATCATTTAAAGTCTGAAAACTAGATCATTTATTGTTTCCAATCTCTTATTTTTAGATTCACTAATCACAGTTCCCATTCCCAAATTACAAAATAAATCGTCTACCGAAAAAAATCCTCAACCTTATCACGTAATTCCTCAAAACCCCAAACGAATCCGAAAGCCAGGAAGGAGCAAGCCCCTATAGAAATTGTCCGTAGCTGATCAAACACAAACGACTACAAGAACAATCACCCAGCAGCAGTTCAGCTGTTCCAGGCAGCTGCGACAAGGGTCCTGCTGCTCGTATCCCTCCCTCCCTCAAACCACTCGACAGACGATCTTTTACTTCACAAAGGCACCAACCAACACTCCCCCCCCTCTTTTGCAAAAGAAAAAAAAAAAAAAAAAAAAAAAAAACGAAGAAGAAGAATGCGGCGGCAGACGATTCACATCATGAAACACCCCCTGAAAAACCGGGGGAAATGGGGGGGCGGGGGGGGGGGGGGGGGGGGGGGGGGGTAGAGCACACGCACTCTCAAGCAAGAGGGGGAGGGTGTATCAGAAGTAGTGACAGACGACTTAGAAATCGCGTGCACATCATCACGTGATGTTGTATTCTGAAAAGAGATAAGTAGTGTGTGTCGGGCGGGCTCATTGTATGGGAGGGATGTAGAGGGGGGGGCGGAAATGGAAAAGGAATAACGTTAGTAGTCCTCTGCTTCAGTTCAGTGTTAATTTTGGCAAAACGACGATATCATGTTTGGTGCGCTTTAGGGGGAATGAATAGGGATGTAAGCGATATCTTTTGTTATTTCCAAACTTGCCTCGAGGTGTGGAGAGGAAGTTGGTTATGAGGAGTGAATGCTGGTGGTGAGGAGAGGGAGGATATTGGGGAGTATAAGTGCATGTTAATTTAAGCGAATGAAGTTTTTTTTTTTTTTATTGGTCATACATTATTTTCCTTAGACAACTACTGGATCATTTTTTAAATTCAAAAATCTGGAATATTTTGTAAAAATTAGCCTTAATAAGGATGCAATCAAAAATAAATATAAGATGCCCATAAATTATAAGTACAGTTTTAAAAAAGATTATAATTTTGTAAGTGTCTATAAAAAGTATTAAAAATTTCATCTGTTTTTCAGAAATTACTTTTTTAGACATTTTGCATAGACATTACTTATTTTTCAGCAGGATTTATTATGGTTTCACCAGAGAAAATAAATTGTATTTTTTTTGGCCGGTTTTCTTCAATATTTTTTTTTCGCCCACATTTTTTTATTTGCTAGACTAAATAAATTTTTGGACAAAATGGGTGGACTTTAGTTAAACCATTCAAAGAACACGACTGAATTTATTTGCTAATGAAGTTGTATCTCAAAGCTCATTTCA